>ANSM01004131.1:0-12285 GCA_000347735.1 Cercospora canescens BHU | reverse complement strand
GAGGGCCGGGGCGAAGGAGTCGCGGAGGCTCCAGCCGCCGATGGAGAGGAGTGTTTTGAGGTTGCGGTTTTTCTTTTTGAGGAGGTAGAGTTGTTTGAGGTTGCCGTAGAGGTTAGACGTGCTATTGTCTCTGGCATCGTCGCCGTCGAATTTTTTCAGCACGTCGGCGAACTCGTCGGTCAGGTATGCTTCGCCGGTTTTGTTGTTAATGCCCGCGAAGGCATAGAGCAGATGCGTGAGTTGTTCGGATTGGATGTTCTGGGGTGGCCAGTTGCGGCCATAGATCGACCAGCTAGGTATGTTGTCAGCATGTGGAGGCAGAGTAATAGACCCGACACTGACCTGGCATAGTAACCAACCGTCCTGAGGCCTTGTTGGATTACGTGGCCAGCTGCAGCTTGGTCGTTTCCGCTCCTCTTGGGCAAGTCGACAGCGGCATGTAAATGACTGTGCTTGACAGGATGTCCTTTGAGCGGGCCCACGGCATCGACACACGTCGAGCTCAGCAAGAGAAGAGGCGCCACCAACGCCGATAGCGAATGCGACGAAAGCCAGACCATGTTGAGTCCGAAAAAGGCTGCTGCTGAAGAGAAGTCTAGTCCAAATATCCAAGGGGTTCGTTGTCGTCTTTGCGAAATCGAAACAAAGCCAGTGTCCCGCGCCGCACCTTCTTCCGAAAAGAGTGTAAAGCTTGCCAGAAGCTCGAAAGGTCGTGATGTAAATGAATGTGCAGGTGCTCTGCGCCAGAATATAGGTCTCCGCGGTCGTCATGATCGAGGCCGCCGCGATCCTCAACCGGAGGAGGAAACATAGTTCAAACGCGCTACGGTCAGGCGGCAAATGATGCGGAGCGCACGAGTGATAGGTTGTGACAAGGATATTCCTCCAATCTTTCTCCTCCTCCCTCCAAAGACCAGGACGATGCTGTGAAATGGGTCGTTAATGTGCTGCAGGTGCGAGATGCGCAGATGCGCGCGCAGCGTGTCGTCTCCTCGTGTCTCACGCATGGCGCGTCGAGCACGTTCGCAACCTGGTGATTCCGCACTTTTGCCGGCTGGGGGGGACTGGCGATCTGCTGGAGGAGAAGTGAAGTCAGCCAGAAAAAGTTCGTGCTAGACAGGGACCGATGGAGTCGGTGCGCTGTTTCAAGGTCAAAGCTTCTTGGACATTGGGCCGTTTCGCTCGCCAGGGTGCTGTATGGGCGCGTGGCTCGACCAAAATTGCCGACACCCGCGGTCGGCGTGATCCTCGAAGTAGTGGTCATCGATGTCTGGCCGACGAGTGACAGTGATGCGATGACTACATGGTGTAGGCATACCAGCGCGTGCTAGTCAGCCAATCACTACTGCACAGCATGACTTCTGGAACCGAGTAATGCTCCTCGCAATTTTGCTTTTGAAGGCATTCGGCTCATCCGGAGCGACGTGAGTCGTAGTCACCCTTGTCCGATTCCGCCCTCGCATGAGACTGACACAGAAGCGTCTTTGCGTAGTCTGCCATTTCGGGGGTGCCAATGAATCTGTCAACGATCTTGTTGGTGAGAGCAGTGTTTCTGTCCAGGTTCACAACGTACTCCATGAGAATGGAGACGGCTTCAAGGCAAATTCGTGGCATTGATCTAAAGCTGTACTATATTGATACAAGGGGTATACGGCTAGATGCAAATACAGATCCTCCTGACACTATGCAGATGCAGTGCGTTAGGTATGCGTTGAGAGATGCGATGGAGATTTCGCAACTCCAAATCATTCGTAAGTGAATGCAGATTGGGAAGCATGTCCTCTTCCCCGAAGGACGCTTCGTCTTCGTTGTGATCTGCTCTTTGGTCGTCTCTAGTGGTGATAGGGAAATCGTGGTCCGGCTGTCGGGAGCATCGGACTGTAGCCGTGTGGCTGACATATTGTGGTCTTTCTAGATCGAAGGCGCTCGCGGAGATAGAATTGATCGCGGGTCAGTCGATCAGTCGGATGATCCGTCCATTGGCAAAATCGAGTATTAGTAAAGGGTTTCAGGGTGTCGTGTCGACCGGGCTAGGATCGTAAAGCTCGGCGGTCGAGTAGATAGGAATACAGGATGTGCGGAGGGCATGGTGTAGCCGCGCCATGGTGAATGGCGAAGCGACTTGATCACCAGCACTTGAGGACGCGCAGCTTGTGCCACCAACGCTTGCGGCCGAGCTCCTCACCAGGCTCCCAGTGTTGGGGAGTATAATAAGGCTCCGCGGGGAGCGACTTCTCGTTGGGAGATGCGGGCAATGGGTCGAGGGGTCGTGTCCTCGACGTGTACGAGGGTAGATTGGGCGTCAGACCTTCGAGATGTTGCTTGCGGGCGCCGACCACACGTCGGACGAGAACTGCATCCACGTTAGTCATGCACCGCAACTGCGGCGGCGTCAGTTGGAGAGACATACGAGCAAACGTCTCTTCAATGTTCACCATCTCCCGGGCACTTGTTTCCATAAAGCCATAACCGCGACTTCTCGCCCAGTTCAGACCCTCTGTTGCGCCGACCTGGCGAATGCCTTGCAGATCGCATTTGTTGCCTGCGACGATGCACACGGGGAGGACCTTTCCTCGCTCGAGGCGCCTCTCGCGTTCTTGCTCGATCAGCTCGTTGAACCACTCGAGGGAGCGCAGGGAGCTCTGCTGGGTGATGTCGTAGACGAGCAGGAATGCATCGGAATGCAGATTGGAAGAGGACCACAGACTGCGGTACTCTTCCTGGCCGGCGGTATCGGTCAAGACCAAGGAAAAGGTGGTTCCGTCGATGCTCCTCGTGACGGAATATGAGTCTTCGATGGTTGGATCGTACCTGCATCACACGTCATTAGTGTGGAATGCGGCGACTGGGATGTGTGGTATACGCACTCGTGCGTCCATTCGCTGCGAACGAGACGCAGTGTGATGGAGCTTTTGCCGCATCCTCCGTCGCCACATATGGTGATGGAGATCTTGTTGGCGTCCTCGGCCATTGCGTCGTTGTCCTCGTCACGTACTGTATGCTGAATGTATGGTCATGCGCCGGCGGGCGGGCCGAATCGCGGAAGGGTGGGCGAGGAATTTGGCTGGGAGGAAGATGCAAAGGATACAACAGCGTAGTAGATTCGGTTGCGCAAGAGCACAAACGCGCGCGGGCAGCGTTCGAGTCCTGTATACCCCTCGGGCGGGCGCGAGGTCGTCTGTCGGGCGAGCGACAGTACAGTACAGTAGAGCGGTCGTGCTGTGTGTCCTTCTGCACGCACGGGAATGCAGCACCGCTGGATGGCGTGTCCAATGGGCGATGGCGGGGCTGTTTTCGCTGCGCGGATCCGTCTCTCTTCCTCTTGACGTCTCTCTGCGACAACAAACAACGAGATGTGGAGAGGAGAACAGGAGGGGTGTCTGCGACCAGGATGCGACCAAAATATGGCGCGGGCGCACACGTGTCGAGGCTATGGCTGGAGGAGCGGTATTGTGGTCAGGAGAGAGGCGGGCTTGGGCTGGTGTCTAGTTCGCGGGACCAGCGCAACGGTTTTTTTTTGGCGTCGTGCAGATCCGGCTGGTGGAAGGCTGCGAACAGACAGACGGACGAGATGTCGGCGGCGGCAGCATGACGGGCAGCGTGACAAGCAGCGGGAGGAGGATGTTAAGGTGGTGCGACCCAACAAGCCGCGCGCACGCAGCTCTCAGCTCCATCTGCTGCGGAGCAAGACCAGGATGTGCTGGTGGAGATCTCTCATCAGCCGAAGAAGAAGTGCAGCACTAGAACTAGTTAGTAGGCACCGCATGTGTGCACTTTGCACTTCCTGCCCAATCCGCTCCTGCGCAATACCACCTTCTCCACATGAACGGTGTCCATCTACTACTCTAGTTACTATCAATAATAATTTGACCGGCAGCAGGGATGCGCGCACTGTTATGTATCCGACCTGTCGACAATTGGCAGGCATCTCCCCACAGCATCCCGAGCGCTGCGGTCTTGACGCTGCTGTGGTCGGCGAGTGCGGCCACCCGAGCCGGGTTGGTGCGGGATATCAGAAGCGTATCTCCTGCGAGTCCTGCCCAACGCCAAACGAACACTTTTCTCCCCTCGTGCATGAACCGACATGCACGCTTGCAGCTGCAGTGCATGAGCGTGTGTTCCTCGGGCCACTGCAACAACCCGGCCAGCTGGGGATGATGAATCATGACTGGTATTGCTCACGCTTGTGGTCATGGGACTTGATATCAACCGCAAGCTTCTCACCCCAGTACATATACACACAATCTACTGTCCCGCCGCCTGTACATACATACAGTACCGCACACGCGAAAGACCCTGTGAAGGATCAAAGGAGGGTACGTATCGGTCCCGACACCGTGGCACGGGTCATCTCTGCATGCGCGCTATCCCTTTCTCGCACTTGACCAGTGTGTACAGGACACTGCCACGCCTGAACATCTATCTCCTCCATCATGCGCTCCGACGAAATCCCTGTGGCTGCGCCTCGCTGTGATGAGGTCTTGTTGAACGAGTCAGCAGCAAATCACGGTACATCGGCCGGACAAGCAGATAAGCCCGATTGCGGTTGCATTTGACTTCCCTAGAATGCCTGTATGCCTTGTGAAAGATGGTGCTGCACTTCTTGCCAAGACTCTCGCAACACTTCCCACAAAGATGGAAGCGGTGCAGTCGTCGTGCTCATGGAATGCTGCTGTCGAGAAAGTTGCTTCGACGTGATCAGCCCAGTCTTCCGCCGACACGACGTGCAACTCCTCGTTGCTGCCCAACAATATAGACAGGGTGTATCACCGACTCCCGTTGACCGAGAACCACAGTCGAGTGGTACAGACTCCGTGGACCCGGTCACAGCTGGCGGCCCTTGGTTATGCCTTGCCCCAGGTGTATCACGTTCACCAGAAAACATTGCAACATCCAGCTCCCGTGGATCAATGCATGAATAATGCACAGAACTCACGGAGAATTGCCGAAGCCTCGTGTATCCTGCTCCCCTGTTGCGTCTTGGAAACAACCATGTTTCGCTTCTGGATAACCTTCAATTGCCGTCGTATACAAGACTCTCTGCAACGCTTCCTGCCTTTTCCGCTGCCGAACACGTTTCACGACTCCGATAACCCTCCGGTTGCTTCGCGCGAGGAAGGTTTCGATACACGGCGGGCACTGATTGTTCCACAGGCACGTCCATCAGATGCTCGCATGCCCATACCGGCACTGGCAGTGACTGGCAGCGGAGTGAAGTCTATTGTCTGAGCAGCAAACCCTTGCAATGCAATGAATCCCGACGTGTGGCGCCGGTCCCGACGCATATGCAAATGCTTCACATCCAGCTTCTTGCATCGCCTTCGAGCTGTGATGTGCACCACGTCAGCAACCTACTGCGCCTACTACCGCTCGCTTCGAAACTGCCGGGACCGCTCCACGAGTCGTTCGCCCCATTGACGTCTCTACATGAGCAAGCATCGACGCAGCCTTTCAAGGTTCATCGGCGCCGTGTCAACACCTGCTCTTGCCCTGCTTGTCAGTCTCAGGACGAACATTGTCTACTTCAAACTTTAGTCATTAATGACCAGCATATACTTCTATCGAACCGGCACATGGCTCACCAACACGCTATGCCGGTAGTGCCTAATGGTAGACGACACTCAATCGTTTCCGCGAAAGCATCCTCTCCGACTTTGCCCTCTGGCGAAGCTTAATGCAACCTCGCGTGCCGGCGGCGTTGGTAGCTGGTCCATGTGTACCACGTCTAAGCATTACCACCATGTCCATGATTGAATGACACATCGTACTGAACGAATGACTTGACCATTACGAAATTGTTCCCTTGCCAGGTGCTTGCATCCAGTAGCTCAAGGCACACGACATCTGGAATTAAGCCCTTCAGGTTCCATGTGGCCAAGGCCCCCTTCACCACCGTGACACAGCTCGGATTCATTATGACCATTCCGAACCCAACGACCCGGGCAAAAAGTCGAATCAGTTCAACAAGCTACAAAGGCGACATCCCGACAAGACACCCGGCTAATGTTTCCCACCGAACGTCAACGACTATCCTTCGCCCATGTCTATATTTCAAGAAGCGCACCAAACCAAAGGTTCACCTCCACCAACTCCGTATCACGAATAGTCACTGCGAACGTGGATTCTGTTTGAAATCCGAGTTTGAAAAGACGGCATATGGAACTTACCGCTCAGCGATGCGAATCCGACTTTTCTTTTAAATCCGCACACAGGCGGAGAGCGCCAAGAACAGGACTTCGATGGAATAGGGCAAGGATACTGCACCATCATCGTAGGAAACCTCTCATCGATTATCCCTCCCGTCCGGCCCTTCTCACATCACGAGAGCGAACGACGAACCAGAATGTCGCCTCCAATCTAGTCTTGCCTCCACGAACGTATGGACATCTCGAACTCCAAATGTCAATAAATACATTCAAACAAACACAGAGGGAAACATCCCCATCCAACCAACTGAGAGTAAGAATGAGTGAGAGAGATGGAGAGAGTGAGACAGCCACGAAGTGAAAGCAAGAACATGGCGTTTGTAATTGATTTCCTCGCACGCGGGCGAAAACAATAAAAGAAGCACTGGGTATCAAAGTGTAAAAATGATCGAAAAAAGTAAACCCTCTTTGCTCTCTCCTTCCTTCCTTCCTTCCTTCCTTCCTTTCCTCTTTCTCTCAGCCCAGCCCATCATCTTCAATCCAGCCAACAGACAGGCAGGGATCTCCCACGTCCAACAACGACGACCACAGCCACCCCCCAAGTGAAAGGTGGAGCCAAGCAAGAAAGAAGAATGCCAAACAAATAACCACCCCTGTTCGATTGCCATTCAAATTTCCTTCGTTCGCGTCGTTCTTCTATGCCATGAAAACCAAAAAATAAGAAAAAAACACCCCTCCCGCTGATAAACCTGTATTTCGTGTTGTGTTGTGTGTGATGTGTCTCTCACTTTCCAGAGAATGCCAATCGTTTTTCTCTCATTGCCTCAAAAGAAAAGCAAGAAACAAAATTTCCTCTAATGATTTTTCTTTCCTTCCCAACTCTCTTTCCATCTTCGTCTTTCTCCCGTCGTCAAAGTGCAAGGGCAACAGTGATTTACCAAAGAATGATAGCGCGAGCTTCCAATGACGTGGTTGTTTTCTTTTTTGCTTCAAAGAACGGAGAATGTTGCCAAATCGTCCAAGATGCGTTCCAGAGCCAAAATTCTCAACGGAGTACGAGCACGTTCCCCACGAGATCAAGGTCGATGTCGTCACAAGAGGTCAAGCGGGCCGGATCCAGGGCGAGGGGAATGCGTGCCAGGGTCCGAAGTCATCGAAGACGGTTGTTGAACCTGATCCGGATCAGTGACCGAGAAAGAATCGCTTTGCGCCATTCCCGGATCTTGAACAACGTGATGTTGCATGTCGCAAATGACCAAATCTGGTTGCTCGTGGTCGAACGTTGAACCAAACTGCCATTGGGTACCCTCGTACTCACTACGAGCAAACAGAAACGGAGAGAGGGAGCACAACTTCGGCCGGTCCCTGGGCGCCAGCATGGCTTGGTCCAGGGCCTGCTGATGCCTTCGTAGCAAGTACGAGTTGTCGACGCGTAGTCCATAAACCGGATAGCCGGTGCAGTCGAGGCAAAAATACTCCAGGGGGAAAGACCAGTCCAACTCCCCATATTCCGGAAAACAGCACGATCGATGGAGGTACTTTCGACATCCAATGCAAACAATCATCTTGCCGTCGACAATCGACGAGCCACAAATGCATCGCACCAGGCGTTGAGGTTGTAAAGCACGTGATGGGTCACGTTCGCATCCGGATACTTTCACCGGTGCGCACTCCAAACAGTAATGTTCTGTCCTGCGCGGAATTGGCCCATCTCCGCAAGTTGGATAGTAGCATTGCTGATGCTGGTACCGCAGACAGCCACGGCATAGCAGAAAGCGACCGTATGCATCTACACAGCCACAAATGCAGCTGACGCTACTGACACCAGGCAATGCACTAGAACTGGGCCACGCACATGCTTTTCCATTGTTCAAAGTTGTGATTTCCGCCGCGTCCTCGATCGAACCTTCAGGGGACGACCTCTCTGCATCCGAAATTGGAGCTTCGTAAATAACAGTGCTCGACTGCGTGCTTGTGTTGCTGGGAGATAGCGACCGTATCCTCGGTCGACTCTTGTTCGATGCACTACTCAACGGAGACGAGCTCGGCGGCAATTTGCAGGGACGATCTGAAGCTGACGGAGCGCTCATGTCCGGACGTTTCCGTAAGCTCGGTAAAATCTTTTGCCCCTCTGGCCCGGAGTGCTGCGACAGTGTGTGCCTCTTTATGTAATCCTTTCTCGTTGTGGAGTAGTCGCACCAATCGTATGGACATTTTAGAGGATCGGCGGTGCCATGCTTTGCTTGGAGATGACGATCGAGGCTTCTCTTGAGCTTGAATCGGTGCTTGCAGCCCGGGACAGAGCACATGAACTTCAACGCATGATCCTGTCGATGGTTTCCGTGCTGCGCCTCTACATGGCTGCCAAGATCCTCTGCGTTACCGCTTGTATGTGTACATCCTCGCTAGGGACACGTCCACCTCGTGTGACCGGGCATTTGGCGCATGTCGGTGAAGCTCGCCTTGCAGATGATCAGCCAAACGACAGCGTGATAAGCAATGCAGAGATGTACGATGGCAGAGGTGTCGATTTCGATGGAAAGACCATGTCCCCTCTCCACGTCGAAGGGCAGTGACATTCAGCTGATAGTAGGTCCTTCCCAACAGGCTTCTCAGTCAGGCTCCACGCCTTCGTCAATCTTTCCTGGAACACCGACGGCACCTTCCATCGTTGCCGAGTGCCCGTCGGGTCCTTGCACGGGTCTTTGCGCAGTTTTCCCAGAAGGAGATTCCCGGACTACACCTTCACCATTGGCGGCGTTGGGGCTCTGCTCGGTTTTGACATTCGAGGAAGAGTTGTTGGCGTTGCTCGGATGTCGTGGAGACGCGGACGCTTTGCTCGCTTTGTCGCTGTGCACTGAATGGACGCTGTGTTGTGACGACGTCCTGGGGGATACACGACCGTTCTGCTCGTGTCTCTGTCAGTCATTGCTCAGCACAGAAGGCCACGCGGTTAGTTGTGCGTCATCCATGTCCAAAACTTACCAATTTAGCCCAACGGAGACCGCAGCTGTTGCACAAATCTCGCTGTCCGCTCGGTCCTCTTCTCCATTCAGGTGTGACACGAGTGTGGCAGTTGGCACAGTCCTTTTGTTGGTTGCCCGCACCCTTTCTCCGCTTCCGCTTCTTCTTGGCTGCAATCAGCGATTGCACTTCTTCGGCAAGCATTCGGTTGCGCTTCTCCAGTTGTCTGATCTCATACTGCCACGATGACGACTTTGTGGTCTTCAACTCGTCGAACAGATTATCGTCCGAAGCCAGTGACTGATCTTGGCGCCCAAGCAATAGTCCGTTCACGCCAGCGTAAGTGACAGCGGAGTCATTCGTGGTGGGATACATGGCAGAATTGGGTGTAGCTTCGCCATCCCGTGTCGCGCCAGTTTTGCCAGTCTGTCCACCACCAGTCCCAGATTGAATGGACTCTGAGGAATCCTTCTTCGGAAACATCTGAGGTCGACCTGCGGGGTTACCTCGTGAGAATTTGATCAGTCTCGTTTGTGCGACGATAAAGGTAGGTTTCTGGCCCTCGACTGCATCCCCGGGATACAATGTCGTGTACGCGGACAACACCTGCCCTCTGCGATTGATCAACTCGTGTTTAATCGATGCCTTTTTGCCTGTGCGGGCATGCTCGAGAATCCTGCCGAATTGCGACTTGGACTCGGTCCGCATGAGAGACTGTATGCTGACGCCGACCAACTCATCGGGTTGTCGGTCGAGCAGTTGCCGCACGTTGGAAGAGACGAACAAGAACATCCCAGATGTCGACATCTTCGTCCAGAGCTCGTTCTCGCCAATGCCGCCCGTGGCAACAATCTCGTTTTTGCTCAAAGTGTACACCGGCCGCTCCCGTCCCACCATGATGATCGATTTCCGACCCTTGCCTTGTTCCGTGTGGAGCGACCCGTGACCCTCGAACCACATGTAGCCGCTGTTCTTCCGTCGAATCCGGAACACGACGTTCACAGAAGCACCGCTGGATGTGTCTTTCAGTTCTCGAGTGACCGGAACAATGTCGCTCGGATGGCAGACAGAACTGAGAGCGGTGCCAATGATCTCACTCGGTTCGTATTCGAGCACACGCATGGCAGAAGGGGAGATCCACTGAAAGAGACCCTTGAGTGAAAGAACATGAACGACATCATCTGTGTTTTCGAGGAGAACTTTGTCCCACATTCGCTTCGCGTACTCTGACTCGCCGCTCCCGATGGTGCTCAGAATGGCTGAAACATCGTCGCGTGGCACGGTCTGGCCAGTCTCTGCTTTTATGGACGGATCCGGGGGATTCATGACGTAGCGCGGCATCGCCATACCACGTTGGTAGTTGATGGAGTAAGAGCCATCTGCGAAACTTGTCAGTCAAATGCGTACGATTCGAGACGGGTGCGCCACCACGCATGAGGAGCATACCGGGATTCTTGTTCGTGACCGCATTCGGCTGTTCTACCAGATCAACCTGGAATCCGACGAAAAACTTGACCTGATCGGAGTCCCACGCGATGGGGATCATCGTTAGCAGGTTCATGAAAGGCTGGCCGCCTCGTCGGTAGTTGATCAGCGATATTTGAGCTTCCCTCCGGAGGTTGATCATGTTCTTCAAATAGAGCACCGAGTCATCGTCGACGTATTTCCGCCGTATGCCAGGCGCAACATTCCCGTCGGGTGATTGCAGAAAACGACAGTTGCGGCCGAGAATCATGTGTTTTGTGTAACCAGTCAATCTCTCAAAGTTTTCCGAGCAGTATACGATGGGAAAATCATCCTTCTCGGCATCGCACACCACAAAAGCGCAGGACAGGTCCACGGATCCAATATTGATTTCAGGATTCGGCCTCGTCGCGACCCGCATCTGTATGGGATTAGCCCCCTGCAAGCATTGAAAAGGTTGACTTCACTCACGAGAACGCCAAGCATGTCGAATCCGGTCGAAGAATAAGCGTTCTTATACACGGACTGCATATGAGGTTTTCCCGTCATGGTCGACGGCCACCCCCCTTCTGGCATATCCCAAGGAAAATTTTGGTTATTAGGATTAATATTCTGAGCCTTGACCGGTACTGGTCCATTGATGCCATCGTATTGCGTTCGATGACGGTTCATGCCGCGGTCATCCTGCGAACCCGGGACCGGATGTTGCGGTTGACCCGTAAAGCCTCCGACCTGCGGGCCGTTTGAGTGTGGAGATGCGTGAGACGTATGGCTGTGGAGTGGTGGGTGGGAAGCATGGGATGAAGTGTGCCCGCTCATGGGTGTTGCGCTATGCGGCGAAGCACCATGCGCAGGGCTGGCCAAGTGATCGGGCACTTGCAGGCTTTGCGTTCGTGACAATTGCCGCACGGTAGACGGCTGACTGCTGTTTGGAGCACCATATTGCGAATGCTGCCCACTCCCCCCTCCCGGATCATGTGAGGACAACCGGCCGGATTGTGGAGTTACGCCGCCCGGTTGCTGTTGTTGTGTGTGGTGGATGGGTGAGTTGAATGCGGAAGTGTTGAACTGTGTTTGGCTGTACAAATTCATCTGCATGGGATCCTGACTCATGGCGGAGCCGAGGCCACTCGCATCGACGCCGTAGTCGTCCATGTTCATGCCCATGTTGGCGTCGATGTATGGACTCGTTTGCATCCCTCCCATGTCCATGGCGGTGGAGGGATGGGCGGGAGAGGTGGCCATGGCGGAATTGGGAGGCATCATCGAGGTGTAACTCTGTTGGTTATTCTGAAAGCTGGAGGTGCCCAGCGACAAATCTCCGTTGGATGGCCGGCGGCTGCTGTGTGTTCTTCGCGGCTGCTGGTTTACCGCAGCAGGCGTGACACCTCCGGATGCAAATCCACCTTGGTCCATACCCGAGCTGGGATCGTATTGGAAGCTACTCATGGACCCCGCAGGCGAGCCGGAGCCGTAGTCCATCATCGATATTCGCCGCATGTCTGGATTGAGGTGGTGTGGACTGTTGCCGTAGTTCTGGCCCACGGGCATGCTCTGGCGCCGAATCATCTTCGCATTTTGATTCACGATGTCGTCCAGCGACTGCCCACCCATGCCGGCCATGCCATCTTGGCCCATCATCTGCATGCCGTCGTCGTGCTGGTCCATGGTGCTGCCGTCGAAGGCGCCGGTGAAGCTGATGGGCCAAGAT
>ANSM01004130.1:0-15741 GCA_000347735.1 Cercospora canescens BHU | reverse complement strand
GTGGTCGTGCTGTTGAAGTTTGGAGCTCTTGTCAGCCCTCAATTGCCTGTGGCCAATGGATGTGACGCTATTACCACTCCACTCGGGCGAGGAAGGAGCAAGCGTGATCACGTGGCCGGAAGTTGGGATGCGCTTCGAATTCCACACACACCTCCACCACGCCAACCTCAACACGTACATGGACGCGATCCGACTCATCCACGAGTAGACATGGCAGCATTGAGTGATCCCACACGCATCCGCCATCGGCAAGACTCTGCTGCATCGACACGGTGGCACGCCGTCGACAGCGACTTTGCCGCATGTCGCGTCCATGAATCAATGCTGCACCGTACCTGCGCATGGCCGTTCCCAGACGGGCACTGCTGCTACACACTGCGACTGATCAGGTAAATACATAGCTCGGGCACAGCATGTACCGCTCATGCGTTGAGCAACGATGAGAGGCTACCCCAGCGCGGTGCTCCCTTTCTCGACCAGAGGGGAACGAACCCTTTGGGGATGTCCCAGCACTCACCGTCGCATGCAGTACCTCTATACCAGAGGCTGTCTCAAAGATATCTGGCTGAGCACAGTCTCTGCGGCCCGGATGCAGGGTGTCAACCCATGGCTTCCCGCAGATCGCAATACCGCTCGGTGACACCGCAACGCTCCGCCATGGCCTTCATGAGCAGCGTGACCTGTTGACCTGCTGAAGACGTTTTGATATATATACAAGACTGTGCGCCTGAACATACATAGGGCCACGATCCCCAACCAGCACAATCGACGATTCATAGTAGAAATCTGAATGTCTCTCTCAAAGATCTTGACCGCGATCGTGCTCGCCATGTCAGCAAATGCCGCTCCACAAGCAGAGCCCTCTGAAGAGGCGAGGGATGTAAGTCGCCATCTCGCCAAACAGCCAATGACCACGACTTACTCGTCCTCTCCAGCCTGACCTGAGCATGTCTCGATGCAATGACTACTGCTCCGGCACAAAGGGCTCTAGCGAACGCTCTCTATTCGTCTGCGGAGACCGCCGACTCGGCCCCGTCACCATCCCCACGGGTCTCCCACTCTCCGGAATTGCTGGCTCAGACAGCACCTACCATCGCTTCGGCGGCCTCTGTCCCGGCGAGTTCCTCGCACGCTGGACTGATCCCTCGGGCTCCTACGTCTATCCCGCCTTTGATGGCTATCAACTCACTGCAATGGGCGAACCTGCCATGTCAGACTTCACTCTTCCGGTCGGTACCTTCCTGGACCGTTTCGGAAGCGAGTACGGCAAGTACATGAGCCCGGCTGGCACGCCCTACGCTCAGAGATCTCTGCCGCCCACGAATTTGGCGGCGGATCCCGGTGCCGAATATCCATACAACTATCACGTGTACATAGTCAGCCGCAGCTTGTCAGTTCAAGGTGGACCCATTGCGGCATGGTTCGAACAGCAAGGGTTGGGCGTGCAGTTCTTGATGCCCATGACAGTTCTCGAGTTGGTCGATCAAGGTTACCTAAGCAGGGTCAACTTGACCGCTGACCCAAACTGGAAGAAATGATCCGAAGTAGCTAGTGGTGCTGAGAAGAAGAAGGCAATTCTGTGGAGAGTCTGGCACGCGAGAAACTTGTGTCAACTATTTCGTATTCGGGTTGAGAGAAACCTGCGGAACTTTATATCGTACTGTATTACAACAACAGTTTTTCGCCCTTCTCAACGAAACTCGATCGGCCCTTGAAACGTCTGCCGTTGGAAAAGGCAGTAGTAGATACCTCCCAGTATCGCCCAGCCGCCAAGCACAAGAGAAGCATAATTCATATTCTGCGCCGTTACTGGTTGAACGCTGGGAAACATGCTGAACAACATGGCAACTGATCCCCATAGCAAAGCGATGATATTGACAGTCGGACCTGTAAAAGTCAGCAAGATATCAAGTCCGAGACATCCCAGCAACGGCTCTTACCCCAACGGCCAAGACTGAAATATCCTGTCGGGTGCGGCGACCCGGCGTTGCGCCCATACACCAACATGAAAGTGATGGGCAGCACGTATGACAAGTACATTCCCAGGACAGCCATGGAAAGCACGGCATTGAACGCTGTCGTGTTGCCGATGTATACAAGTCCGAGGAGAAATTGGAGGACTGTAAGAAGGATGCACATCCGGACAGGAAGTCCACTCCTTCGATCCAGGTGGACAAAATATGGCGAAAAGGGGAAAGCTCTGTCTCGGGCAAATGCCCACGCCGTTCGACTGGTGGACGTGAGACCTGAGGAGTTGGCTGCCAAAGCGATGAAGGCGTGGATGATTGTGAGGAACGTCGCGCCGGTGTGGCTCTCGGTGATGTTGTAGTAGAGCTGAACGAAGGGAAAGCCGGTGGGTGATGCGAGGAGGTCTGATAGATCGCCGAGACGAAAGAGGAGGATGATGCAGTAGATCAGACCCATGATGCCGTTGACCACGATCGAGCCCAGCATTGCGATGGGAACATATTTCGAGGGCTGCGGGAGCTCCTCGGAAAGATGTGCGGCGGCATCGTACCTATGTCTAGTCAGAGCATGCGATATGTGTCTGGACCACGATCACGTACCCGAGGAAAGGATAGATGGTCGAAAGGAGACCGACGAGCCAGCTTACCCCATCACTGCTCCAGCCGCTTGTGTTGGAGAAGTCAGTAAAGACGTACGACGCGCTATGCCTATCCTTTGTCATCACACCCATGACAATTACGACGACCACGAAGCCAGACAAGTGCAGTACACCTGCTGCGTTATTGGTATGTGCCAGAAATCTTTCTCCATAGACATTGACCACCAGCGAATAGGTCAACACCAGCCAGTAGAACATAACCCCGTGCCAGCGTTGAGGGGTATAGCTTGGATTGTTGAGTGTGAGCAGCGCCTGGAACAGCAGACCTGCTGATAGTGCAGCTGAGGCTGTGAGAGCAAGCTGTCCACCGATGTTGATCCAGCCAGTAACCCAGGACGAGAGCGGTCGAGCCTTGGATGGTGCTAACATGGCGACCCAGTGATACTGTCCACCTGCCTAGTCGCTGTCAATGATGAGCTTCAAGATCTGGTTGCCATTTACAACACACCGTTGGGTACATCGAAGCCATTTCAGCCATTGATGCCGCAAGCGCGAGTGTTCCGAGGAAGGAGATGATGCTGGCGGCGGACACATCAGCACAAGACGCTCGCCAGTAGACGTCGCCCATGCCATCGAATGCTCACTAATTGTAGAACAGACAGGGAGGCCCGCCATTGTTCAGCGCGGAGGCAACGACTGTCGCAAGAGCCTCCCATGTTGCCATAAGGCACACCAGCAAGGCGCCCAACGACCAGACATTGAAACCCTCTTGCAAGTGTTCGACCTCGCCAGTCTTGACGGCAGACTCGATGCGATCCAGCGGGATCTCGTCATTCTTCTTCACGACATCAGCGCTCTTTCGGATCGGAAATTCCGAAGACATTTTTGTAAGATGAAATGCCTGGTGTTTTGCTTGCAGCTGAACGAGTTGCTAACACAATCCCCCTCTTCACGCATTATATCTACGCCTCTCATATCTAGACCTGCGATGAAGCCTCGCCAGGGATTCGTCAATATCCTGTGGGGAAGTGACACTAGTTGCGAAGCCATAGGAGGTTGATATCGCGGAATTCTGCGCTCGAGGAACTCGATCCGCTGTCCCTTTGTGCAACAGGCTAGACTTGATCATTGATGCCTCAGGCTTGAATTTTCAACCTCGAACACGCACGCGAGCTGGAGGTGGAGCGGATGCGGCTTGAGCTTGCTTTTTGGGGGAGGCATGTGATAGGGCAGAGACAGTAGGCGTGATCTAGATGCCAGTCGTGCACGCCTCTGATACTACCAGTGTCGCACAGCGCTCGCCGTTCTAGGTCCTTCACGGCTCCTTGGCATGCCATACGTCTAAATGCTGTTTCATGTGAGACTCTTCGCAGCAAGGAGTTTTGGAAAAGTGGTAGAATTCACGCACGGTCAGCGCTGCTAAGAAGGATCCACTGCCGTCCGAGGTTCATACTTATCCAGCTATTGGCAGCGCATAGTCGTGATGGGCGGGTATGACTGCCAACCTACGCCCGTGACTCCGCGCGGAGTGCTTATTAGAACAACTCGATCCGAACACCGCTTTCCAGTGCCAGTCATGGCCAGCCCAGCTTGAGCTCCGAAGACAAGCAATGCGTCGCGAGCGAGAGTCTTGTGATTATTGTTGTACTTGCTGCCGCTCTCCTTGGCTGCACGCCCGAAACGGTAGTCACTATACCCCCTTGGGCATCTGCAGCCGACGGTGACCCTTGCCGCTGCGGAATACAGGCGTTCCTATTACATTGCGTACTATCTAGCGCACTTGACACCAATATGGCCATGATTCACGATTCGCCCAGTGCCGGATCGATGGCAGCTCCGAACTCTGAGTATATGTAGCACTTCCAACATCAGTGTCTTTCAGCTTCTGTAAGTCATCTCTTCCCATCTCGCTACCATGGCCCCTCATCCCTTGCAACAGCTCTCTTTCGGTGAAGTCCAGCAGGCCAAAGACCTCCTGCTTGCATCTCATGGTCAGAATGAGGTCCTGTTGGTCCGTGAGATTTTCCTTCACGAGCCCAAGAAGGCAGAGCTGCAAAAATACCTTGAGCTTGAGCACGCTGGCCAGCTCACACCTGCATCACCTCGTCCTGCTCGTGAGGCCCTTGTGCAATACGATGTGCTCGGTCCGAAGAAAGTACCGTACCACAACGAAGCCGTGATCAACCTCGATACGCAAAGTCGAACACATCACGAAGTTATTGGCAAGGATCTACATGCACCGGTGAAATTGTAAGTGTCGCCTTCCGAGCCACCGGCTGAGTTGTCGCTGAGTGTAGTGAAGTTCTGAATTCAATGCACTGGTCGATGCCGTCAAGGACTCCAAAGAATTCCAAGATGCTATTGGAGAGTTCGAGATTCCAGAAGGTTTCGAAGTCGTTGTTGAACCATGGCCCTACGGTGGCCCTGACCTCGAGGAAGAGAACCGCAGATACTTTCAAGGGCTCATCTTCGCGCAAGACACGCGGAACAAGAACCCTGACAGCAACTTCTATGCTTGGCCACTGCCCCTGATCCCGGTCATGGATGCGGAGACAAAGAAGGTGGTTCGGATCGACAAGCTAGCTACCGGCGGTAAGGGCGACAGCCTCACTGGCAAGACGCACAGCAAGAAGATCCTGGATCACTGCACAACTGCCGAATACGTTCCCGAACTACTCCCCAATGGCACACGTAAGGATGTGAAACCCCTCAACGTGCAGCAGCCAGAGGGGCCATCATTCACTGTTACTGACGAATCTCTTGTCGAGTGGCAGAAGTGGAGATTCCGAGTGACCTTCAATCCACGAGAGGGCGCAGTCATTCACGATGTCTGGTACGATGGCAGAAGCATGTTCTACCGCCTGTCAGTCAGTGAAATGACCGTTCCCTACGCCGACGCCCGACCACCGTTCCAGCGCAAGCAGGCCTTCGACTTTGGAGATGGTGGTGCAGGAAACTGCGCGAACAATCTGGCACTGGGTTGCGACTGCCTTGGAGTGATCAAATATTTCGATTCCGTTCTGCTCACGGGCGAGAGCGAGGTCACGAATAGCCCGAACGTAATATGTCTGCACGAGCAAGACAACGGAATTGGTTGGAAGCATACCAATTGGAGAACTGGCCGCGCTGTTGTCACTCGTCGACGTGAACTCGTTGTCCAGTTTATCATTACTCTGGCAAACTACGAGTACATATTCGCATACAAGTTCGATCAATCAGGTGGCATCGACATCGAGACTCGTGCGACGGGTATCGTGAGCTGCGTCAACATCGATCCAGGCAAGGTTTCTGATCATGGCAACGTTGTGGCTCCTGGTGTGCTGGCACAAAACCACCAACACATCTTCGCTTTCCGCATCGACCCCGCCATCGATGGCCATAACAATACCGTCATCCAGGAAGAGTCACTGCCCGTACCTATGAACCCGGAAACCAATCCCCGAGGCAACTACTACGAAGTTGTCAAGACCCCAATCACAAAGTCGAGCTTCGCCGACGCAGAACCTCGCAACAACCGCGTATTCAAGATTGTCAACGAATCGAAGAAGAACCGCATCTCACAAAAGCCTGTCGGCTTCAAGCTCGTTCCACCTGCCACACAACTGCTTCTCGCCGATCCCAACAGCATCCAAGCTAAGCGTGCTCTATTCGCCCAGCACCACCTTTGGGTAACGAAGTACAAAGACCACGAGTTGTATGCAGGCGGCCGCTACACCCTCCAATCGCAATCAGAAATCGGCGGCGTGGCAGACGCCGTCGCACGAAATGAAGACGTGCAGAACGAAGATGTGGTAGTGTGGTCAGTCTTCGGTCTCACACATAACCCTCGAATCGAAGATTGGCCCGTCATGCCAGTGGAAATCCACCAGATCAATCTGAGACCTTCCGATTTCTTCGAGGCGAACCCGAGCATTGATGTGCCAAGCAACAAGAACATTGCTTCGCAGTTGGTGACGAATGGGCAGAGCAATGAGACGGCGCAGACCAATGGCGTCAATGGTACGCATGGCGCGAATGGAGTGAATGGTACAAATGGATGCTGTGGCGAGCATGAAGTCGCTGTGCGATAGATTGCAGGTGTAATGGGTATATGAATTGAGATGACTCTGGTGAATGAAATGCATAGCGACATATTTTTGACCTTAGAAACAAGTACGACAGCCTGAAATTGTGAAGATTATTCTAAAGGCCAAGTTCCGAGCAGCACGCTTATCACTATCGTTGCGGAATTATTCCTGAAAACAATCCTCGCTTCAAATCTCGTCAGCACTTCTCGTATCGGGAGTCGGTGCCCTGCCGTGGAGTCCGCCGACCCTTTGCGATCACAATTTGTCCCACGGAAAAACAAGTCTTAAATTCTTTTCACTTTTCAACCCCATCCATCAAGAATTCCTTGGATTCAGTGGGCCGCCCTCGCACCATGAAACCGTACGTGACTTTTATATCATCCGGCAGACCAAGGATGCTGCGCTTTTTGCCATCGTAAACATCGCCCAGTGTGATGCCCTTTGGATTGAAGAGCGTACGCATGCTCATGAATGGCATGGGACCGCACTGGTGCGGGCTGATCTCCCCGACCTGGAGCACGCGGATTGGTGGACTGGTGAGCAGCATTGAGCGCCAAGTAGGGGATTTGATTGACGGTCGGATGGAAGCGTGAATAGCGTAGGGCATCGAGAGCAGTCTCTCGGACTGCTCTGGGCCGTCTGCTGTGCTAGAAGACAAGCGGAAAGTGAGAGGGTCGGGGTACGTCGCAGTGAAGAAATATGTCTTTGCTTCGTCAGACAGAACTCTAGGTCCGATCGTGTAGAGAGAGTTGAGAACCAATTCTTGAACGTTGTATGCAGTTGCGGTATCAAGGATGTGGCTGTTCGCTGCCGGGCTTAGAGGCGCTTTGGTGTCTGACAGCCACATGGCCTTCTGAATCGGTTTCGAGGTCGAGATGACGTCTCGCCAGGACGTGGAATTTGTTGGTACTGATACAGATGTCGCGGATGACACCATAGCAGTATCTGCTCCAGAAGCTCATAGGTTCCAAAGAACCTTTGGTCTGCTGTCGCCTTGTGGGAAGCTTCTGCAACGTCGGCCTCGATCTGCTGCCTATGGCTGCCTCCAGGCTCCAGCGCTTGCGATGTATGATCATCGCTCAGCTTCTCGAGCCTTCCTTGTGAGATGTCTCGTGGAGACATGTTGACTGCAAACAATCCACTGAAAGCCGGGGGAATGGATGATGTGCGGGCTAGGTCGTCGAGATCGGAGTTGGTTTGGCTGGAAAGAGACCTGGCGGTCGTTCTTATATTCATAACGTTTGCTATGATATCGCTGAACACCAGGAAGCCTAGGATCGAAACTGTCTAAGACAACTCATTAAGAATTGTCTCTCCAAGACAAAGCTGTCGCACGATTAGCAAATTCACAGTCATTGTTGGCGTAGGCACATACACAGACAAGGCAAACATGCCGCCAATGCCACCAACTTGAACAAGTTCACCTGGCAATCCATATGGTGCAAGGAATCCGCTAGTCCTTGCGATCAGACTTGGCATCACCACGGCGAAGGCAGTGGCATAGTAGTTCGGTAGTACGTCCGTGACGCTGAACTGTACGTCATGCCGCGAAAAGTAAGATCGCACAAAGTTGAGGTTGAAGATGATCCTCATCGCCATGTTGACGCAATTCGCCAGTACCAAGCCTTTAGCCCCGAGAGCAAGCACTCGTAGAAAGACGTACGCGCTTCCAGCGAAGCCCATTGAGAATAATCCCATCCAAATGCTCTGCTTGTGGAGATCTTTGGTTGATGCGGTTGCAGCGACGAATGCCTCGCTGACGCCGTTGATCGCAAGCAACGGTATGCAGATACTGTACGTCCCAAGTACGTCGCCAGCACCAGAATCAGACCAGCGCGAGCCAGCGACAAGACGTAGGAGGAGTGGCGCAGCAGAAGGTCCAACCGCAAAGCATATGATCGAAACGGTAGAGTAGACACGCAGTATGAGTTGCAGAGTCTTTTTGGCTTGCACAATGTTCGTGACAGTACTCTCGTATTTGTTGTCCTTGGAAGAAGCAGCTTTGTCGAGCGCAGGTGAGCACAGCTTCGCGAATAAGTTCCGGCTCGCATCTTCAACAGGTCTGAAGACCATTCTTGCAATCAGGCCACCATAATTGGCTGACAGCGCATACATGCCTTGGTCTTCCAGAGTGGCTAGCGCTGTGCTGACAATAACATCTCCTTCCGTCAAAACATATTTGATGCCTTGCTGTAAGTAGAGAGATAGACTTAGGTTGAAAAGTGATTTAGAGAAGAGAGACAGGATGAAGTCACTTGTGGGACTGTAAAAAGATATCAGAAACGGCAGCTTACATTTCAGAGGCGATGGGACACACCTCGACTTGATCAATTTGGGGAAAAGTGAGAAATTCTGGCGCTGAGCAACTGGGATGGTCTGCCAAAGGTAGACAGCTGTCAATGTTGAGCAGTAGAAGAGTTCTCCGGCAGCAAAAGGCAGTACTCCAAGATCGAGTCTCTGTCTGTGGCTCCAGAAGACTGCCCCAGCAGTGGCAAAGGTCTTCAAAACAACGGCCGAGGCTTCTGCTGCCGCTCTGGTTTTATACAGCATATTTTGCTGTACTGTGACGAAAGCAGGCTCGCTCAGTAGTTCAATGATGGCTGCTACCTGATAGATTCGCAGTGCTTCGACAAAGCGTGGCACATCCGGAATCGCTGTGGTGAGATACCATTGAGCCAACCCCAGCACGATGGGAATGCCGCCGGCGATTGCGATGTAAGACAAATTGATGGCTGCCTGGATGCCACCTTCTGGCTGTCGTTGACATGCTACTCGCAGACTCTCCCGTGCGAAGTGATGGGCAGAGATGACGAAGAGCTCTAATTGCACTGATGCTCCGAGCAGTGCTGGGGAGAGGAAGCGGAGCAGGACTTGGTTGAGGGCGAAGGTCAGGGCTCGAGAGGATATTTGCAAGAGAATGAGGAAGCCGGCGCCTCTGGCGGAGGATGACACAGCGTCGCCAGCCATGATGCTGCCAACAATGTGATGATACCCATCAGAAGTGAACAGGAGGCGTTGAAGCAAAGACACTCTCATCAGGCATCAACTCAGGCACCTCACAGCCCGAACCGCGGCCCATCGGAGCTCGCAGCTGATGATGATATTCGCTCGCATATCGCAGGCCACGTCTCTTGCATTCAGCATGTGTACATAGCAGTCGGTTCTTGACTTTCGGCCATTCGCCATGCTCGAGTTCCGTACCCAGGGTTTCAATCCCTACAGCGTCAAGTACTCGCCCTTTTTCGATTCGCGCCTCGCCGTCTCCGCCGGCGCCAACTTTGGCCTGGTGGGAAATGGCCGCCTCTACATCCTCCAGCTCGGCGCGCAGGGCATCGCATGCGAGAAGTTTTTCGAAACGCAAGACTGTCTCTTCGACCTCACGTGGTCCGAGCAGCACGAGAATCAGCTGTTGACCGCGGGCGGCGATGGCAGCATCAAGCTTTTCGACATTGGTGTTGGAGAGTTTCCCGTGGCAGGCTGGCAGGAACACGCCAGGGAGGTCTTCAGTGTGCACTGGAACCTGATCGAGAAGTCGACCTTTTTGAGCTCGAGTTGGGACGGGACAGTCAAGATATGGACACCGGAGCGGAAAGAGAGCATCACAACGCTGCCTGTGCATAGTTGTGTCTACTCTGCACAATACAGCCCGCATCATCCCCAGATTGTGACGTGCGTGTCACGCGACAGTCACTTGAGAGTGTACGATCTGAGGCAGAAGCCAAGCGCACAGAACCACCTCACGTTGGCTGTTCCCATACACGCCCCGCCGAAGGTGACCCCGCCAGGCTACATGCAGAGGAGTCCGGGACCGACAGAGTGCTTGACACACGACTGGAACAAGTACCGAGACTCCGTTTTGGCTGCTGCAGGTGTTGATGGAGTCATCAGGACTTTCGACTTGCGGACACCTTCTGGACCTGTGAACATGCTTCCTGGGCATGAATACGCTGTAAGAAAGTTGAGCTGGAGTCCACATCTCAGTGATGTTCTGCTCAGTGCTAGCTACGACATGACATGCAGAGTCTGGACAGATGGCAGCAATATCGATCAGGGCGGACATGGCGCAGGTATAGGGCGTGAAATGGGACGCATGGATCGTCACACCGAATTCGCCATGGGTGTGGACTGGTGCCTCTTCGGTGCAGAGGGCTGGTGTACGACTTGTGCGTGGGACGAACGTGTGCTCGTGTGGGATGTGCGCGAATACATGAGGCCGGGTATATGACGAAACTAACACAATGAAAAATCGCTACAGCGCGAAGTATGGAACAATTTCCAAGGCATGCGTCGTCCGTGGCCCTTTTGCAACCGCGCAGGGTCCAAAGTCGCATCACTCAAGGACGTCCGCAGCCGATAGAAGTGGGCAAGCATATACTCAAGCTGCTCTGCCGCTTTGCATCTCTTCAAACAACCTGATGTATCCGGTCCGAGGCAGGAGCTTTCGACTGCCGTCTCTCATCGATATAGCCGCGGAACATCATTGAGATCGGCGTTCGCGGTCGCTTTCTGGCTTTGCGTTGGCTGCTTCGAGGCGACTTGTCCCTATATCCATGTCAAATTGCACTCGTCTGATGTCCACAACATTGAAAAAGACATACCTTTGCGTACAGCACACGAGAGTGACGAAGGCTGTCACAACTGCGGCAGCGATGCCAATGGAGAGACCTATCATGAGCTTGCTCTGGCCAGAAAGTCCGTGTCTTCCACTATCTGGATCGGCGGTTGACGTAAGAACTGAATTGTCGTTGACGCCCACGTTAGCGACGCTGAGCGACAGACTGTCGGCGATACAGCCATCGCACAAGTTATCGCCATCGCCTTTCTGCAAACGGAAATGGAAGGGTGGCGCGAAATTCATGTCGTCGAGTGGCTTGGCTTTCCACGTATACGTGGTCGTGTCTTGAGAGGCATTTTCTGCTACACATCAGCATCGCATCCTTCAACCCTTTGATCGACGCAAGTTCACCTACTGAGGAGTGACAGCACTGCAAAACTGCCATCTGCTCGAGGACCTTGCCATATCTCCAGATTGGTATTCTCGAAGGGCGTGGTCCAGGCGACATCGACTTTACTATTCAACGCATGTTGCGAAGGATCAAGCTTGGTTGGCTTCGTGAAAGCCAGATCCTGTCCTTTCACGAGGCGTGCTCCTGCCCATATCGCCGCAAATGTTGTCACCAGACGCATCGCTTGCGGCGGTAGGCTGAATGCCAATAGCTACCGGCTGTCTCACTCTTTTCGTGCCCCGTGCTCTCGACGTCGCTCATCAAGTTGCATGACACGTGAGATAGCCTGGCAGCCGGTGTGCTGTCTGATCCTCGCTCTATAGTGGCCTTCTGTCTCTCTGATGTCGCGCTGAGTCTTGCGTGGCACGCTCCGAGGCGCAGCAGCAGTTCTCGAAGGTTTCGGGCCAGGGCACGCGGAATATCAACTTCTTTCCGTTCAGTCTGTCTGGGATCGATTGTACTGAACTGCTGTGGTTGTCGTTCCCATGAGCCTGAGTTGAGTACCGTTACCAGCACAGCTTTGGGCTTCAGTTCGCATGACCAATACTCAGGAACAGGCTGAGGAGAGATCATCAACTTTCCCTCTCCACACGCCCGGGCGGTTCCAACAGCCATTGGTATCCCAATGTGGATGCTGCAGGTGAAAAATCTGGGTTTGTGGTACCTGAAGCTTGGCCTGAAAGGAGTTACAGACATGGGAATCCATGTCCACTATCGTTGTTCAATACTTCAATGAAATGATCCCACACGAGTCTGGCACGCTTCTTCAAGGACCAGTGGTGTTCCCATGTTGTTCGAGACCACACACTGAGCCATCTTATCTTAGGAGACTCAAATTCATTTGAGAATTTCATGCTCATCTCAGCGGCTACTTTGTACGGGGTACAATAAAAGCACACATGGCACCACGCGTCAGACTTTGAACCCTGTGGACCACCAACAACCACATCGTTCGTCCAGCGAATGGCCAGACCTCTCTTTCGCGGGGACCAAAGTATGCCGACACGAGCAGCATTGCGCTCGTCATGCAGACGATGTTCATCAGCGTTGCCGGTTGGGAGTCGCGAAGCAATTCATTCTTGAAGAACCCATTTGCATTTGCGAGAAGCGACCACAGCGAACCCTGCCTCTGCATTACCGCACAGGGTGTGCACAATTGCAGCTGGGAGCGACCAATGTCGATAACTTGTGGTGCGCCCGCCCCCTTACATCGCTACTAGAAAGTCGTCGATCGGACAAATATTCCTGCTTTCAGCGCTGCCGAAGACGTGTTCGATGGGTCTCTGAACGCGTGATCGAATCGAGCTCCTCTCCGGCTACAACACTCCCTTTCCTGTTTGCGAGTAATGCTCTTCACACTGTAATAGCAGAACTAAGATTTTGTGCATGCTCGCATGCTTCACCAACATGCCGTCGATCCGAACTTCACATGAATAGCATTCGCGGCCGGAGCTCCTCTAATACGTTGCGTCATTACTTTGGTCTTGATCGGATCTCGTCTCAAGAGCTACATGGACCAAAGGATTCTTCGTAAAGTGCTTCCAGGGCTCAAGCTTCGAATTTGAGCAGACAATTCCATGGCTTCTGCATGACACCGTTATGATTTCAGTGAAGCACTAAAACTGCATGTGTTGATATATGCTCGTCTTCATACTATGTTAAATGTCCATCACTGTCCATTTCATGTGCTGCCCTATCGCCCGCTTGTTCTTGGCCGAAAATGATACGACATCTGGGGTGGCCGGCCCGGTGCGCATCTTGTTGCTGTGACTTTACTCGTGTCGCTAAGAAGACGAAAGCATTGCAATTATAACATTTACATTCTCAGAACACGACTCATAGATCTCACATACAAGACACATCGCTAAAACGCTTCATCAATCAAGACGCATCAATCAGAGAGTCGTCGACAGGAAAAACAAACATGCCCTCCAAACACGCAGTCTTCGACATCGTCGGCACCCTCGTCTCCTTCGATGCCTTCTACGATCGCATCGACGAAGTAATGGGCGACAAATTACGAAGCAAAGGCATCTCACCGCAACTCTTCGGCTTCAGCTGGCAAACCTCCGCCGAAGTCGATTTCACATTTCTATCCATCAGTGGGCGCCACACATCCTACTCGGAACTCATGAAAGCCGTCTTCTACCGCACGCTCTGGTTCGCAGGGATCCAGAATCCGCGAGACTTCGCGACCGATGACGAACGGGATCGGTGTCAGGAAGGCTATTCGCTTCTCGGCCTGCGAGAAGGGGCGAACGAATGCATCGAGACGCTACGGAATGGAGGCTTCCAGGTCTGGTGTCTGACGACGGCGGATATTCCGCGCGTGCAAGGGTATTTTAGACGGGGCGGAGTGGAAATGCCAGCAGAGAATTTCGTGTCGTGTGATACGCAGGGTGTGGCGAAGCCGGCTTTGGCGGCGTATCAGCCTGTCTTTGAGAAATTTGCTGCGGACGATCAGAAATGGTTTGCGGCGGCGCATATGTGGGACGTTTCTTCGGCAAGGTTAGTGGGGTTCAAGGGTGCCTATTGTAGGGCCTATGAGAAGGAGGATTGTTTGGAAGTGTTTGGTGGGGAAATGGAGGTGATGGCGGATGACTTGAAACAGATGGCGGAGAGCATTGTAGAGGCAGCGAAGTGAGGCTGGGGAGAACGAAAGCTTTAGCTTGCTTTGATCTGCAACGTGTGAGGTGCCTGATAGATGAGCAGATACCATGTATTCTCTTACGAAGATCTGAGGGAAATCTCAAGCCCTGTTGCGCAGGTCTCGTTGGTCGTTCGTCAATTGTCCCAGCTCTCAAAGGAAGATCGTGTTTCAGCAAGTGCTCCATTAACCCCCTAAGTTTAGTGAACACAAGTCCCTGGGCCAACTGTCTGTTATATCGTCAACGTGGAAGCTTCCCAAGTGCGAAGCGAAATGTGATGCGATGAAACACAATGATCTGTGCGTTCGCGAAGACTACAGTGTATCCCATCGTATGGCTTGATCGGCATGAGAGATGGGCTCACTCGGGGTCTCCCAGATCCTGTGAATCAGCAAGCAGGTATTCAGGGCTGTGTTCCCAGAACGTGCGTGTGTGGAGTTCATGCGCCGAGACAGCGCTGTGGTCACTCCGCATGTTGGGTACCAGACATGGCGCATTCCAAATGCAAGAACCAAGAATACAGCCTGTGACTATGTATCTTGTCAATTGTGAAGAGGGGCTGCATCGGATTGCCCCTGGGGAAAGCATAGCCGCGAATCATCTCGTCATCTGCATCGTCTCAGGGCTGAAGGGACCGTGGTTCCGGTGGGACACACATACAACTTTTCATCAGTGTATACAGCCTATGATCATGTGGGTCACTAGGGTGATGTGCTTGGGGGAAAGGTATAGGTCCATCGGCTTCCAAAGAAGGGTAGTGCAACTTCGTGGATGCAGCCTGGGGGCCTACACCTCGTTGTCATTGCCGCTTCCTTCCAGCTGTAGTCAGCGCCTCTCGGCCGTCACTCCGAGCCGTGGTAGTGATGTCTCAAGTCCTGAACCGCCACAACCGCAAGAAAGTGATATGTGGTCAAGGTAGTTGAAAGAGCGCGAGCCTACTGTAACACTGAGGGTCTGAGTCGGGTCGCAATGATTACCGCATAATGGTAGCGCTGTCGCTGAAAGACGTCCGCTCAATGCGACCTTGTGGTAGACCGAGCAGGCAGAGGCCCTGGAGCATTTCGTGAGGTAGCTCCGGAGGCGAGATAGCCCCCACGAACCATTTGGTCTGGACATGATCGCACTCCCTGCTCGGCTGTTGAGGCTTGCAGTAGCGCGGTAGTGGCGAGTAGTCCAGGTTGTTGGTATTCGAATGCCACCTCGGCGCCATGCCCTGGCCCGCAGTCGGATGGCAGGTTGCCTCTTCGAGATGCAGCTACGCGGGGTTCGAGCAATCTTTCCAGTACACGACAATGAGTAGGACAGACGTGGGCAGTGTACAAGATGCGGAAGAAATATGCATCCGTAGTCATCGCAATCGCTATCTCGAGGTTTCGCGGCTGTGGCACTCGTTGGTGTGTTGCTCACGACTCGTGTACGCCCGCAACGTGGCCGCCGCGCACGCGACAGGAGGT
>ANSM01004118.1:0-13983 GCA_000347735.1 Cercospora canescens BHU | reverse complement strand
CAGCCATGAGGTGACGTATAGCCGCTTCGGCCGTAGTGGCGGGCTGCCGCAAGTGCGACACTTGAACCATCGAATCTTCCGAAATGAGCTGGGCGAAAGCCATAGCGGCTCCAACCGTCTGAAGTTCATCAAAATCGACTTGCTCATCGGCCCTTCAGAGGGAGTGTCTCGAGACAAACAATGCCCAATGGAATCTCGTAGTAAGGCATCACTAAGGAGAAATGTCCATCCAATTGGTCCCTCGCCTCCGCTAGCCTTGTCCTCAGGAAGACATCATCACCATTGACGGCAACGAACGCTACCAGGATTCGCCCTTGCCGATCCTGTGGGATGACTGGAACTACAGCAACGTCAACGTCGCGAACCATGCGGTCGTGGTCTACAAGCATGATTCGGAGTCCCTCTGCGAAGTGTCGCTCGACTTCGCGCAGATTGACCCATTGGCCACATACCTTGGCATGTGTCTCCAGACTGCCAACTCTAGTGAATTTACCTGGGGCGTCCTGCCGGACGAGCTCATTGGTGATGAGAACACGGCCGATGCGGCCGGGCTGAGCCAAGCTACCTTGAAGAAACCATGGTGGATTTTCAAGGTATGATGCTGGGTTCTGTGAGGGGAATTGGGCTTGATCGGGCACTCCTTCAAGCAATAATTGGCCTATGCTTCCAAGAGAGCATAGGCGTGAATGGTTTTGCGGCTCCACAGCCCAGATTCGCGCTCCAGTAGATCCGTTTGCAGTCGATGTAAATTTGTCTCTCCGAAGATGAGTCTGGCAACAGTCTGCACCGTCCACCAACTTCCGGACAACAAAAGTATTGCAAGCCCAGATTTGATCCAATACGTCAGCAGTGAGCATCGAAAGATCACCAACCTTACCGGAAGATGCTTCAGCTAGTTGAGGTAGCAGGCAGCAGAATTCGGAAATGAGCTGCTCAACTGCGCTGTGAGAAATTGAACGTTGATCGAACTTTGCAGACAAATTCACGCCATCATGTGCAACCTCACATTGAAGCATCAAAGGATAGGTCTGTATTTGAGCTTGGCCATCGACATGCCAGGTGCCGAATGAATCAGTCGAGCTTGCAATGGAAGTCTGCTCCTTCGGTTGTACAATGATCAAAGTACGGAATTGGGACGCAAGCTCAGCTCCTCCTTTGAGATTTCGTATCTGCTGTAGACCAGCCTGCTCGAACGGGATCATCGCAGCATCTTGTGCTTGAATCTCACTCAAAAGGGCTGAGACCGGTGAGAGTTCGTTGATGCGCACACGCACCGGCACGGTGGCGATCGTCGGACCCACACAATTCTCGCTGCCAGGAACTGGAGCACTGCGACCATACAGTGTGCATCCGAAGACAATGTCGTTAGAGTTAATATGTCGACCCACGACTACTGCCCACGCTGCTTTGACCATCGTCGCAACTGTCAAGCCCGTCTTGCTTGCTGCTCGGAAGGGACAGAACGCCTCAGCGTGTCTAGTGTCACTTTCTCTTATTGCCTGCAAATCCATGCCGTTTGCTGCTGCGAGTGTTGACGGAACAGGAGCCGGGAAGTGTTGGGAGCAGAAGTCTCCTAGATAGGTATTCCAGAACTTTTGCCAGCTGCTGCTGTCCTTTGACTTTGCCAAATGCTCGATGAAGGCGTTGAAGTTGACCAGCGAATTTGCAGCCCTGGCGGCGTCATAATAAGCAGCTACAGTATCGAGGATCAACGAAAGAGACCAGGCATCGAATAAAGCGTGATGAATCGACCAGATAAAGTAGCGCTTGACATTCGGTTCATTCCCGTCGTTCTCGCCCGCGATCGCATAATCGACGAGGGCCTCACCCAGCCCAGGAGGAGCAGACTTTCTTGCTCGAACATACTCACGCCACTGCGGCGTCTCAATTGTGCTCCACAGAGTCTCCTGTTTCTGCAGCACGACCTGGAAGAGCCCATGGCGACCAAGCTGTGCAATCCTGGTTCGCAAAATAGGAATAGCTTCCACCGTCTTTTGCCACGCCTGTTGCCACTGGCTCAAATCTACAGACGGGAACAACTCCAGCGCGTAGCAGGCCAGATAATCACTTTGCAAATTTGAGGAAAGGGCGATCATGCCCTCTTGCAACGGCGTGCATGGGTACACATCTTCAATCAGATCCCGTGACACTGCACAAGCATCAGCTGCTAACTCGCGAGCAGATTCCGTACTCAAGCTCTTTGGCAAAATTGAGAAATGTTGCGGGCCGCCAATTCTTCGAGATTCCAGTTGCAACGAAGCTGCATGGGCCATGTGCTCAAGCACAGGATGTCGCAGAATGTCAGAAACTGTCAAGACAAGCTGCGCCTCTCGAGCCTCAGCAGACAGCTTGAGCGCAGACAACGAGTCTCCTCCAAGCTTGAGAAAGTGTGATTGGAGTCCAATCAAAGCTTTTTCCATGTTCAGCACATTGGCGAAGATCTCACAAAGCCTTTGCCCCTTCTCAGTTCTTGGCGGTACTGTAGCACCTTGCTTCTGGGTGGTATTACGTGCTCTGAGGCTTGATAATTGCTGCGTGCTCAAGGTCTGTAGGATATCCCGTAGATGACGACGATCTGCTTTGCCAACCACAGTTAATGGGAACCGGCTCAGCGGAACGTAAAGCTTGGGGACCATGTACAGCGGAAGTCGCTCGTGAAGTTTTTGGTCGAGCGAGGTGGTGTCGAAAGCCGCGTCAATCACAATTTCTTCAGAGCTGCAATGAGCTGCCTGCAGAAATGCCACTACTACTGCGGGTATTTGCGGAGTCACTCGCACGAACTCAACAGCAATAGAAGCGCCCGGCATGCACTCGCGGACGGTGTTCTCGATTTCACCCATTTCTACTCTCTGCCCGTTGATCTTGACTTGATCGTCTTTGCGTGAGAGATAGACGAGTGAGCCATCGTGATGATATTTGACTAGGTCGCCTGTACGGTACAGTCTCCTTGGGCCAATCAGCCATTCGAGTGAATGAATGAAGGACGAAGTTGTCTTGACGTCGTCATGAAGATAACCACGCGCAAGAGTAGGTCCTTCAACCAGAAGCTCGCCTATGGCACCAATGGGCGCAAGCTTCGTCGGGTAGTTAGGGAGCGTGACCCAAGTTCGACAAGTTGGGGTAATGGCCTTCCCGATTGTACCCTTGGCGTGATTCTGCCGTGTACCGCTCGTATCGCAAGTGTAATCGGCCACGAGACAAAAGACGCATGTTTCCGTAGGCCCATATCCGATCATGAATCTTGGCACTCTTGTCTTCCAAAAAGAGCGGTCGGAATCTAGCACAGCTTCTCCGCCGACGACAAGAACCTCAAGAGTATTCTCCAGAGCGCTGAAATCGAGTATACGAGCACGGGAAGGGGTGAAGAAGGCCCAGTTGACTTTTTTGTCGAGCATGAATTCCTCCAAATTGTCCGTCCTGTCCTCTTCGGAAGGTATGCATATACAGCCTCCATGAAATAGGGTCGTGAAAATCTCAATGATGCTTGCGTCGAAGACGTATGAGCTAGAAGACAACGTTAGCATGCTATTACATACTCGCCACCTCAGGGCAAGTTTTCGCTGCCCCGGCACTGCCTGTTTCTCGAGAAGGCGATGATACCGTGAAGAAGAATGGACTTCACTTACGAGAATTGTAGAACACGTGATTTAGAGCTGATGCCCATTATTGGTCCGAATTGCATGCAAGCGCTGCTTACAGCTTTGTGTTCCAGCACAACGCCCTTGGGTCTTCCAGTGGAAGTACCGCTGGTGAAGAGGATATAGGCAGCATCCGAATGGCTGACATCAGGAAGCTTAATATCTGGAGGAGAGTCTTTTAGCGTAACGTCATTCACTATTAATGGCGTGTAGTCGCATGAGACTTGATCAGAATGATGTGCCGGAACCAGCACGATTCTGGCGTTCGTTTGAGCCAAAACCTGATTCTGCCTCATTGGTGGCCACTTCGGATCGATTGGTACGTATGTCGCGCCCGATCTCAGGATAGCGAGCATAGAGACTATGGCCCACAGGGATTTGTCGAAACAAAGGGGAATTATCGACTCAGCGGTAGCTCCTCGAGCAATGAGAATCGAGGCAAGCTGGGATGACATCTGATCCAGTCTTTCGTAACTGACGCTGCCATCCCATGCGCAAAGAGCAGTGGTGGTAGGACTGCGCTGTGCTCTGTCTGTGATGAGCTCGTGAACGCAGCGCAGGGGTTCGAGAGGAGCTGGTTCAGTCGAGTTCCACCGGAGTATGGTGTCAATTGCGTTCTGACCAGCGAGTTGAGCGCTGTCGATTGACGCATCTGCCGTGCTCGATGCAATAAATGAGATTACAATGCTGAGCGACTCCGCAACGCCGGATGCTATAGCCGTGGGGAGCGATGATGTATAATTCAGTGAGACATTCACTGTCGATGGTCCCGTCTGGATCTGTACTGCAATGTCGTACTTTGAGTGCATTAGCAAAAATTACGCATTCTTTTGCCTAGTCTCGCTGCGGACCATACATACCTCTGTGAGATCTTGACCTCTAGAAAATTTGAATGCTATCTGATCCTCGTGATCTGGCGCCACGGAGGCGACCTGTCGAGTAACTGACAAGACTGTATTGAAGAGCCGCGAAGTATCAAGTCTGAGCGCACGATGTATGTCGGTGAGTGAGATGGTTTGATGGCGCAGAGCGTCTGATGTCCTGTCCTGAGTCTTTCTCGCGAGCTGAGAGATCGACGAGGACGGCTCTAGCAAGACGGTGCATGGCAGTGTAGTGACCAGTGGGCCAACAATAGAGTCGATTCCTAAAGATGTGTAAGTTCAGTGAACCTTCTGACAGTAGAAAAGGTGAGCAGCTTCTCATGCCTCTCAAGATCGACACGAGAGGCCAGAGAGTTGTGTAACGTACGTACCCTCAACAGGCTGATCTCGACCAGAAGCCACGAATCCGAAACATGGACGATCAGTGCCCGTGAACGAAGACAAAACCATCGCCAATGCCACCTGACAGATGCTGGAAACCGTGACATCGAAGGCCTCACAGAAGGCCCTGAGCTTACTGGCGTCAACAGAAGGACCCTTCACGGTTAATGGCGTGGGCACAACGCCCGGTGCCGCTTCTTCTACCGGGAAAATTGACGGCTCAATCCCGTCCAGGCGGTCCGCCCAAAAACGTTGTGTCTCTGCCTTCGGCCGAAGGAGAGTATAGGCGATGTAATCACTATAAAATCCATTCTTCTGCTCGACAGACCGGGAGCAGTAGAGATCAATCACCTCGCGCAGTAGGATATGCACAGATTGAGCATCTATGCATGAGTGATTTACGGTCAGGATAAATTGCACCTTTCTTCCCTGTCTGATGTCAACTCTGTGGGTGGGTAATGCGGTCTGTGATCCTCCATGCCATGCGGATCCGCACATCAGGTGCGGTGGCTTGAGTTGCACATCTTCTGCGATGATGTGCGCAGTCTGCTGGCCTTCCCGCAGCACAATTTGCGCAAATCCAGTACGGCCGGGTAGGTTGTCCACGAAGATGGTTCGAAGTATTGCGTGACGCTCGACAACCTGTTGCCAGGTGGTTCGCAGGCGATCAAGGTCGATGTCTGGCTTACCGTGTGGCACGATGACATCAAATTCGACACGAGGATAATACATGCATGGGTCACTGGCTTGTCGCAGTAACATGCCCTCCTGCACTGGGGAACAGGGGTAGACATCCTCAATATCCGACAACGAGAGGCCGAGGCGAGGAACAGTGTTGTTTATGAAAGTCTGCAGGCTCACGTAGTCCTCAAAGGCCAGAGGGAATAGTAGCGAAGACTGAGCAATCACATTTCGCCGTCCTTTGTCATCCTCGTCGTTTCTTGCATTCTTGGACAGCCGTTCCGACGCAGTGGCGGCGAGATTGCCAATCGTCTTCTGTTCAAATATGTCTTCCATGCAAAGACAGCTCAAGCCCTGTTTGCGACAAGCAGCCACGACTCGCATCGCGGTGATTGAGTCTCCGCCAAGCTGGAAGAAATTGCTTTCCGTGTGAACCTCAGTCTCCGTACGACCAAGTACTCGTGCCCAAATCGACCGCGAGTGTTGGCCTCCGAAGAATCGACATTGAATCTTGATTGGGATTCTGCATGATGCCTAGTCAATTCGGAGACAGTCAACTCAGATCCAATCTCCCGCAGACGACGTCTATCAGTCTTTCCAGTTGGCGCGAGGGGAATCCTTTCTACCATGAGGAATGCATCAGGCACCATGTAGGACGGGACATGGTCTAAGAGGAGCTCACTAATGCGGCGAGCTTGCTCAAGATGAAGTTCCAGGACGTACGTGTCATCGCCTGTGCCGTCGGATGCAGCACAGAATGCCGCGAGAAGAGAACGTCCATGATTGTCTTTAGGCTTGATCAGCTCGGCAGCTACGTGCACGACGCTAGTTCCAAGGCATGCCTGCACAGCGTGAGCCACCTGATGTTCAACTTCACCGAGTTCGACACGTTGACCGCGAACTTTGACCTGGCCATCCCTGCGACCAATGAAGTTCAAATTGCCATCAAGTTCGAGAGCGTATCTAACCAGGTCCCCTGTTCGGTAAAGCTGCTGGTCACAGCTCCTATTGCCAATGTCGGCGTCATTGACTATCCATTTTGGCGGTTCGATGAAAGCTGCTGCTGTTTGAACTGGATCTTGAAGGTATCCTGCGCCAACCAGCGGACCACTGAGCACCTGTTCACCAATGGCGCCGATTGGTGCGAGACGATTATAGTCGAAGGGATCTGCTATCCAGGCATGAAGACCAACGCCCGCGCCGATTGAAGGGTCGCGATCGGTAGCACTCTTGTCGATGTGCTGAATGGTGCTCGTAACGGTGCACTCGGCAGGTCCAGACGTATTGATCAATTCGACCTCGGTTTCTGCCCAACGAGCAACGTCCAAAGCAGTCATGGGCTCCCCAATCAATGAGAGAACTTTCAAACTCGGGACTTGTGCAGGATCAAGCATGCGAGCCAGCGACGGAGTCAAATGAGCGTAGTTGACTTGCATCCGCTCTATCGCTCCGGGAACATTGTTCCATCTTTCGTAGGCACTGGGTACGCATAAACAACCTCCTGCGATCCAGGTGTCAAGCATGTTCGACCACGAAACATCGAATGCGTACGACACAAAGTCGAAAACTCGAGATGATTTGTCGAAATGTAATGCCTCATGCTGGTAATGCGCAGCCGTGCTGCAGTTTGCATGGGTAATTATGATGCCTGTACGATCGAAATCAGCACTGTGACATAAAAGGTGCATCCGCAGTGAAGATCGGGAAGGAACAAGATCACTTACCTTTTGGAGTTCCTGTGGAGCCGCTCGTGTAAACGCAATACAAGCCGTACGAAGGATCGACGATCGGCAATTGGCTGTTGACAGAATGCGGAAGCGGATTTGCAAACAAATCCTCGTCTAGCCTTATTCTTCGCACATTCGAATAGGCCGTTACCAGATGCTCTGTAGCTTCCGCGCATAGAATGACGGGCGGCCGAGCTTGCTTCACAATGGCCTCCAATCTACCAGGAGGCGAGCTGATGTCGACGTTCAAAGAAGCGCCGCCTGCCTTCATTACTGCCAAAACAGCAATCGAAGTCCATTTCGATTTTTCGAAGAACAAGGGAATCACAGCTTTGTGGAACTCCGGTACAGTGCAGAGGTGCATGGCAAGCCGGTCGGACAGGGAATCAAGCTCTCCGTAGGTCAAGGTGCCATCCCATGAGCAGACAGCGATGGCATCAGGTTGCGCTTCAACGCGTGCGGTGATTACATTATGGACGCACGCATGAACGCTCTGTAGATTAGTCAAGTTCCAGCCCTTGATCTGAGCTAGATCCTCCGGGGTAGTAATACTGATGTCCTCGGTGGTCAGTCCCTCCGGAGCATCAGCCAGCTGCGGAACGATGTGAATGAGCTGTCGCAGCAAACGCGATATCTCCTCCTTCTCAATGGACTGTGCATCGAAGTCCGCACTGACTTTGAACCCTTGGCGACGCAGCTCGACGCGCAAAATCAATGGATATGTTCGCACACTGGCGCCACCATGGTGAGGCACCCAAGTCCCAAACGATGACATCTGAAGTCTGCCATCGTCGTCCGGTTGGAGCATTATCAAAGTTTGGAAATCACAAGCTGAACTAGCATCTGGGCTAGACGCTGCAATCTTTGCAAGGCCCATCTGTTCGTGCGGGATCATGGTGGCACTCATTTTCTGTGTGCTGGAAAGCAGATCTGTTATCATTTGAGGGCCATGTGTCAGATCTATCCGCACCGGGACAGTGGCCACTGTTGGTCCCGTGATGCGATCGATGCCTTGGACGGGAGCATTGCGCCCAGAGACAGTGCATCCGAATACGACATCGCGAGAAGCAGTATGAGAAGTTACCACAAGCGCCCAGCCTACCTTGATCAACGTGGCTAGTGTAATGTCCGATCCTTGGCTGCCGCCGAGGTTGCATGTCTCCTCGACGAAATTTCTTTGTCGATACGTTTTGGTGTCGGTAGTAGGCGCCGGGAAATGCGTGCAATCTACACTTTCCAGATATGACTGCCAAAATTGAGTTCCAGCAGCGTCAGGCAAGCTTCTCAGGTAATTTATGAACACGTCGTGTCCCAAATATGTAGGCTTTGCCATCGAACTGCGGTAGGCATCTGAGACTGCTTCCAGAATCAAAGCCAGTGAAAAGCCGTCAAACACAGAGTGATGCATGGTGAGCACAAATTGCCGTTCTCTAGACATGGCGAGACGTATGAGTGGCTGGCCGAGTCCCATTGGCTCTGTCTTCTCGCGCTCAACATATTGATCCAAAGGGATGTCAAACTCTTTCCAGCTGATGGAATCGTCAACAATTACTTGGAAAAGGCCAAAGTCGCCCAGTTCTGCAATCCTGGTACGCAGAATAGACAGTCTAGCGAATGTTGATCCCCAGGCCGCGCACCATCGGTCCTCGTCCACGTGGTCACCAAGATTAAGTGCATAGCATATGATGTACTCGCCAGGATGCTTGATAGAGAGGGCCATCATGCCTGCCTGTAGCTCCGTGCATGGATATGCATTGCTTATCATTCCTTCAGCGACACCGCAAGATTCTGCAGCAAGCTGCCGTGCTGATTCCGCACTCAAAGAAGAGGGAAGCATCGAAAATGCAGAGACTTGCAGCTGACCAATTTTTGGCTTGCATGTGACATTGCCAGTCGCCTGAAGATACTCAGCCAGCTCTGAGAGTTTCGGCTTGAGAAAGACATCGCTGACTGACACGTCTAATCCTGGCTCCAGCGACCGGGACGCGACTTTGATCGCCGACAAGGAGTCACCCCCGAGTCTGAAGAAATGATCCAACACACTTATGGACTCTGGGGCGATCTCCAGCGCCTGGGCAAAGATATCCCGAAGACCACGTTCAACGACATTACGAGGCGCCATGATATGCTGTTGGTCGCGCCCGCGAATCAAAGACTGAATCTGATCGTGCGAAAGGTCTTTTGCCAGCCGCTGGAGCTTTTTCCTATCGGTCTTGCCGGATAATGTGAGTGGAACAGAGCTCACTCTGATGTAAAGCTTAGGGCACATGTATCCTGGTATGCGCTTGAGCAGTTCCGCCTCTGCATCGGCAGTGATCGCGGAAACAAGGTCGATATCGGACTTCTCCAGCATTAAGCGACAGTGCTGGTCTGGAGACGGTGCAGATTTGTCGTCTGCCTGAAGGAAAGCCACGACACTAGGCGTCTGACGTTCCGGCAGGACGAGAGTCGTGACGACGAGCTTGCCAGCAGATGGAATGCATGCACGGACGTGGTTCTCGATATCGCCGAGTTCTACCCTTTGGCCATTTATCTTGGTTTGACCGTCCTCTCGCCGACCCACGAAATCAAGAGTTCCATCATGGTTGTATCGCACGAGGTCACCTGTTTTGTAGATCCTGCTGGAGCTGTCGCACTGCGCTTTTCCCAACCACGCGGGGTCAGAGATGAAGGAAGCGGGTGTTTTTTCTGGATCTTCAAGGTAGCCTCGTGCAAGAATGCCGCCTTGGACGACAAGCTCACCGATGGCGCCAATGGACACAAGCTTGTTATGGTTCGATGCACGAACCACCCATGCTCTGGATCCAATCGGTTTCCCGATTCTGCTTCTCGAAACAAGCTGTGATCCTTCTGCCGTGCCCGCGACGCACACGATCGAGCATTCCGTGGGACCGTAACCCACCATGACATTCCGCACACAGGCCCAGTCCTGCAGCGCGCTAGGTGTCACACGCTCACCACACAGGACCAACGTCTCTAGTGAAAGCAAGTGAGCTGGAGACAACGTGCTGGACATCGAAGGAGTAAGGCAAGCCCAGGTTCTCCTAAAGTCCCGAATCGTTGGCCCCAGGTGCGAAACCCTTGCCTCGTCACTTGGAATACAGACGCAGCCGCCGAAGATGAGGGTCGTGAAAATCTCCTGGACGCTAGCATCAAATACATGGGCAGAAATTTGTAGCACACGCTGTTTTCCGTTGAATTCCATCGATCTGCCATGCTCAAGGCAGCTCGTGCTTATAGCGCCGTGTGTCACGACTACACCCTTGCTTTTCCCAGTACTCCCACTAGTGAAAAGCACATAGGCTGCGCTGGCATTGTCCGCTGCGGGAGCCATTATGATTTCCTCGTTTCCTGAAGGGACATCGCGAATGCTTTGAGGGTCCACGATGATAACATCGCGGTCGACGAGGGCAGGCAGTTTCGCACAGCTTCGCGATGCAAGAATGACGGTGGCACCTGTTTGCTCTATGATCTCCTGCTGTCGCGAGACCGGATGGTTTGGAGCCAGTGGCACAAAGGCTCCTCCTGCTTTGAGTATTGCCAGAGTTGCCACAGCTGTCCACTTAGACTTCTCAAAGCAGAATGGCACAAGGACTTCAGGCCCAACGCCGTTGCTTCGAAGGTGAAGCGCGAGCTGATCGGAGAGTGTCTTGAGCTCTAGATACGAAAGCTTTCCATCCCACGAATCGACCGCCGCATCATGAGGACTTTGTTCAACCTGTTGCTTGACGAGATCATGGAGGCAGCGCTGCGACGTCTCGGGCAGAATTGCATTCCAATCCCTCAATTGAGCCAGATCATTGTTCCAAATCAACGCGACCTCGCGGGCTGTTCCTTGCGGATTGAGAGCGATGCTGGCGACTGTTGTGCTCAGAGCGGACGCCACACTGGCAGCCAGCTCGGGAGACATGAGAGAAGCAGCATACATCATGGAGATTCGAGTCGCCTCGCTGGTTGATGTCACCTGAACCGCAATATCGAAGTCCGTAGGATCCTGACCGCCTCGAGTCTTGAGCGTGATTTCTGGATCTTCGGCGGTCGCGACGTCATCTGTTCCTGGAGTGACCGAGATGGCCGTGTTGAACGGTTTCGTGCGTAGGTTAAGGAGATGAAGTATTTCGTGGAATGGCAAAAGATTGTGTGCCATGGAGTTGACATGCTCAGTCTGAGCTAGTCGTACAATATCAATTAATGGGGTGTCCTCTGGCAAGTTGATCATCGACGGCAACGTTACGATTAGAGGACCAACGATTTCGTCCACTCCTGCGATAGGGTGTTCTCTGCCAGAAGAAACATATCTGAAGCATGGAGATTCACAGCCGATGTATTCCCGCAGCACTAATGCCCAAGCTACTTGACAGACACTGGAGACGGTGACTTCGTGCTTCTGACAAAAGCTTTGCAATTGATTGTGGTCAATCGCTGGCGCCTCAACGTGACGAATCGCATCGGCACCGGTGGAGCCATCGATGGACGGGAAGTGACAAGACTCGACGCTCGAGAATCTGGCTCGCCAGTAATCTTTGGCTTCTGCCATAGGAATCGCTTCGGCATATGTGATGTAGTCTTTAAAGGTAGAAACGGGTGATGCGAGAGGTAAATCGCCCTTGTATGCCAGCTGTAGATCCCGTAAGATGAGCCTGTAAGAATGAGCGTCCACCAGTGCGTGATTGATCGTCAGTTTTAGGAGTAGGCGATCTGTACCAGTACGTGTAATGGCAAAACTATGGTCTGGAAGAGCTCGTGCTGACGGTCGGGCCAGGGAAGCATCATCATCAAGTAAGTCTCGGATATCGATTTCGACTTCTTTGAGGACAATTTGGGCGAATCCAGTCCCGGGCATATTGTCGACTAGAATTGTGCGGAGGACATCGTGTCGCTGAACGACTTGCCGCCAAGCGCTTTGAAGACGCGGTGTGCTCACAGTGTCCGGGAAAACATCAACCTCGAAGCAGACCCGGTACATTGCGGGGTTCGTTGCCTGGCTGACAAGTATCCCTTTCTGGATTGCAGCACACGGGTACGCATCTTGGACATTGGAGCGCGAGATGCTAAGCGATGGAAGCAGGCCGACCTCGAACGCTTCCAGGGTAGCGTAGTCGCCAAAAGACAGCGACAAATCCGTCAGCGTCCATTTCCGAGGAACACACCGAAGAGTGGTGGATAGCTGGAATAGAGACTGCTCCTACGCCGAGATCCAGTCTACGATCTTGTCCTGGTGGTGAATGCGTGTATTGTGAACGAACATGATGTGCAGACAGTCATTCCGCATACTGGCAACGACGTCGAACAAAGCAAAGCGGCGTTCGCTTGCAAAGGTCCTCCATGGCTCGCCAAAATCGTGCTCGACCGGTTGGAAGAGGCTGTCTTTCGCGTGTTGTACAATTCCGATACCATTGTTAAACACAAGCTCTTCCATTGACGATGATCCAAACGCGGTGCGGCCGCTCAAGTTCATCATGCGAGAAGTAAAGTACGCCCACCCATTACAAGCCAGACTGCGCATACAATCCTTCACTCGCACAACTGTTGCAAGCAGGTCTGAACACGCGGGCTGATCGACTTGAACAGGGCTCAAAGTCGTGAACCAGCCCACAGTCTGGGCAACATCGAACCTGTCATCAAAAGGGTCGCGGCCGTGGCCTTCGTTGAAAACTTGCAGAGGATCTTGACGATCGGAGAACACTGAGCCAAATGAATAAATCAGCGCGGCAATCAAAAGTTCCACTGGCCGTGTGCTAAAAACTTCATTGCATTCGGAGGCGAGTAGCGTCGCAGTAGTCAGCTTTGGCAGGGTGAAAGTGCAAATAGCAGCATTCTCCCAGGTGTTGTCAGCCACTACCTCGTCTCTTTGGCCCCAATAGCTCAGCTGACGTGGGCGCAAGGCGAATGGCAAGGCCTCACGTGGCTCTAGGTTCTGTTGAGCATATTCTGCCTGGGATACGCACCACTCATGAAAGCTGGTCGCCGATACCAAGGGCAGGAGCTTCTGCGGAGAAGTGATGAGCGTTTCGAGATCCCGAAGGATTATCGACCAAGACACGTAGTCAACGACCAAATGATGGATTGTGAGAAGAAGTCGTTGTCTGTCACCAATGTCCAGCAACAAGGCGGAAAGTAACGGGCCCTGTGTTACGTCCAGCAAGGTCTGACTCTTGGTCATCGCAGAAATCTCCTCGTCTGCGGTGATGGCGATGTGCTCTACCACAGAGGCGGTTGAAGCTGCATTTAGGATGGCCTGGTCCCAGACCTGTTCACCACTGCTGAGTTCTGTTTTCCGGAATCGAGCACGGAGCATTGCGTGGCGTCGAACCAACAGTGATATCGCAGTATCAATCTGAGTTCGTGTAAGTCTCTGGCTCAGTTCGAGGTACTGAGACTGGTGGAAGCTGGGTCGTTGATGCGAATTCAGCGCCAAATACATCTGCTGCACTGGCGACAGCGCAAATGACATGCCTTCTTGGTAAGATCCCTTCTTAACTCCAGCTTCCTGCGATGGAACTCCCTCTCTTGCTTGAATCAATGCGGCAAGATTCCCGATCGTCTTGTGCTTCCACACGTCCTGAACAGTTACCTTGAGCCCTGCAACTCGGCAGCTCGAGATGAGGCCCATGGCAGAGATCGAGTCGCCTCCCAAACGGAAGAAGCTGTCATCCGCGCCCACCTGCTCGGCCG
>ANSM01004108.1:0-19880 GCA_000347735.1 Cercospora canescens BHU | reverse complement strand
CCGCGTTTCCAGCTCAACCAGCAGCACAGCCGCCCTCGAGCACTACAGCTCTCTCCGGACGACTCGGCCGCGCTGCGAGCATCCACACAATCGCCACAACCCTCGCCACAACTCTCACTCGCTCGAAAGCGCCGTCAGCATCTGACACCGATCTTGCGATCGCCGAGGACACCGTCGGCCGTAGCGCGCCCTCCTCCGCCGGTTCCACTTTGCCGACCGCTTTTTGATCATACATGCACATTCAGTCACCGCGAGCGCTGCGATGAGTCAACCGGGCAGCCAGCCTGTCCCCGGTGGTGCAGGACAAGGTGCGTTCACTCCCGTCGCTGCGGAGGTACAATGTCACATGCAAGTCGTGTGAAAGTGGATCCGTCACCGAGCGCGCGCGGTACAGGGCTGCTTCGAGAGTCACGAGGCTAACGATGGATTGTGTATAGGATCTACAGAGGTGTCGCAAGCGTATGTGGTGACCTCCGATGACGATAATCTCCACAGGCGATCATTAAACGAGTCCAGCGCACAAAATGTCGATGCGACGAAGGGAAGCGAGGCTGGAGCTGGAACAAGTATCCCCGCATCCTCCTCTCTAGAACCGACTCAGCAAAACACATCCGCCACCGATCGATCAGAAAGCATTGGGCAACGGTCAAAGCGGAGCTTCGGCCGCAGGAAACGAGACGCAAGCACTGGAAGCAGACGTCGAGGTCGACGAGGCGAGGCCGCAAACGAGAAGACCACGCGACCTACCGCTGGCGCCTCTGCGAGCCGGACAAACCTGGGAGAGGATCCCAAACCAAAGAAGAAGTCTGGTCTGCTGGCGATACTATGTTGTGGCGCATCCGACAAGACCCCTGGTGGTGACGCACACGATACGGCAGAGCCTGCCAAGCCGGTGACGAAACCTTTGCACGGGAGAGCGCAACCACAAACACAATCTGTCGCGCAGGCGGGCGGCAGCAATGCCAACACGAGTGTGGACGAGTCCAAGGAAGTCATTGACGAAAAGGCAGCCCAACCGCCACAAGCCAATGGCTCCAAAGGCGAACCGAGGACGTCTACGTCGGGAGCTGCTCTTGATGAGAAATCCACTGCAGCTCCATCTGGCCTACCTCGAGCCTCGATCGATGCTGCAGCTTCTGGAACATCATCGCCCTCGGGTGTACCTCCGATCGTGACTAGCGGTGCAACCAACCTTGCACCAAGTCCGTCTGTGCATGTGCAAGCGCCCACGCCAACAGTGCCCCAGCAGGAAGATGAGCCAATCTTTGACCGGACCGCTGAGCAGCAGCAGCGCGACGAAGATATCGAGATGAAGGACTCCAACGTGTTGACCGAGAGAGAGGCACAGAAGGAGATTGAGGATATGCAACATGCTCACCAAGAGGATTCCGCGACCACACAGGCCGCAACTGGACTCCCACCGCCACCAGGACCTCCGCCAGCACCGCTCGACAGAAGTAACGAAGCCTCGATGGTGTCCACTCCAGAGGGCACTTCAAAATGGCTTCTTCCTCCCACGCGGCCGGAGCACAAAGGCCGCAAGTGTCTTGTACTCGATCTGGACGAAACGCTCGTGCACAGCAGCTTCAAGGTGCGTCCACATGAAAAGGGCAGTTCTGTAACGCTGGCTAACATTCTTCCAGATCCTTCACCAAGCGGATTTCACAATTCCCGTGGAAATTGAAGGGCAATATCACAACGTCTACGTCATAAAACGACCCGGCGTTGATGCTTTCCTCAAACGAGTGGGAGAGATATATGAAGTTGTCGTCTTCACTGCCTCTGTCTCCAAATACGGAGATCCCCTTCTCGACCAGCTCGACATCCACAATGTCGTCCATCACAGACTATTCCGAGAGAGCTGCTACAACCATCAAGGAAATTATGTCAAAGACCTGAGTCAAGTGGGACGAGACCTGAAGGAGACCATCATCATCGACAACTCGCCGACCAGCTACATTTTCCACCCACAGCACGCGGTTCCGATCAGCAGTTGGTTCAGCGACGCGCATGATAATGAGCTCTTGGATCTGATCCCAGTACTAGAAGACCTTGCTGGCGATCAGGTTGCCGATGTCAGCCTGGTGCTCGACGTTGCTTTGTGATTAACGCTATGACATGAATATACATGGACTTCGACGACTTGCAGTCGAGTCTTGTACGATGGATACTGGTGGCTCTTCTTTGCCTGCGTGGAACGGCCGGCTCAAGATACCCTTTGATTTCGATACACGACGCGGCACAAATTGCTCATCTAGATAATGTGTTACCAAACCACCTCAGCGAGCTCGGCGAACACCAGATCGGCAACAGATACAGACCACACTTTCTTGACAGGATCACGCGACATACATACACAATGTACAGCAGCAGGCATAGTCAGATCATGCTCGCCGACAGTTTTTGATTCGGCCTGGGCTCTCAACATCTGCGAATGACACGACATCATACCCCCTCTCCTCCAACAAGAGAACTCTCTACTGTTTTGACATGGGTAGTCTCCAAAGCCAGGTGACCAACCAAAAAAATGGGCGTACTGGCGTTCTCTTCTTTTTGTTCGGCTTGGCGGATCACGAACGACCCGCTTTCAGCACAGCACATCCAAAAACCTCTCTGCGTTCTGGCGATGCATTACAGGCACAGATTTCTTGCATTTACACCATTATCTTCACCTTTTGGGTGTGTGTGTGTGTGTCTTGTCTCCTTTTTGGTGGTTGTGGTTTTCTTTTTTTTTTCCTTTTGTCCGAATGCAGACATCATCACATCACATGGATGGATTCGACGGGGCTGGGTGGGTGAGAGCATAACTATCAACATCCTCTCTTCGCATGACACGACCACGACTAGCAAATCTGGGAAAGAGGGAAAATCGTTGTCGAAAGCTTAGTGCGGTTTGGAGGGAAAGCGGATGTGATGGTGGTGGTGGTGGAATGCGATACCCATGGGTCAGCCCCCACTGCTGCTTTTTGTGTGTGGGGGGTTTTTTGGTTTCTTTCTTGGTGGTGGTGGTGGTGGTCGTCGTCGTCTCTTGTTTGGAAAGCGGTGGTTCTTTTTTCTTTACTGAAAATGGAGAAAGGAAATCAGACAGACAGAATTTAGAACAAAAGGAATCTTTTTTTCTGTTTTTTACCTCTTCGTTGAATCAGCGGCGGCTGCAGGAGTAGCGGCGGGGAGTAGTGGTGAGAACAGGTATCAACAGCAGCAGCAGCACCGAATATGCGTGCGTGCGAACAGAATGGGCCAGAATGTGGAGTTCACACATATCAAAGCATTTGGTTGGTTTTGGTTTGATAAAATGAAAGAATCAACTTCGTGGGCTGGAAAGAAATATGCCAGACATCTTGAGCGTGAGAACGAGCATAGCGTTGCGCGCATGATCTGAGTCGGACCTCAAACTTCTTCTTCTTCTTCTTGGGAAAGAAGAAAGTGAGAGGTTTTTATTCATTCATTCATTCATTCATTCATTCATTCATTTTTTTTTGAAGAAAAAAATCCAACGGGCAAAGATAACCAATCGATCCCATCGCCTCGGACCAGCTGCTTTTCTGTTCTATTTTTTTTTTCAATTCTTCGGATGGAACTTGTTGGATTTTTTTTTTGGCTCTCTCTTTTTCTGGTACGAGAGACGTATGTATAGGATATAACATTTCTTGGTCATGTACGGATGTGCGGGGAGAAGAAAAGAAAAGACCTTTTCTTTCTTTGGAGATTGTTGTTGGTGATTTTCGTGATTTGATGACCTCGTGGAAGAGGGGTTGTTTTGGGTTTTGGATGTGAGGGTGGTTATACTGGGCTTTGTGGCGTTGGCTCACGTTGTGCGTATACTATGGATGGGAAAACCCGAGACGGATTGTGAGAGGAATCCTCGCGAGATGGAGATTCGTTATGTGCGATGTGGATGGGGATGTAGGAATTGAATTGTAAGGATAGAAAAGGGAGAGAAGGGATCGACCGTACTCACGTGCCGGATTAGAACAGAAACATAACGAGCAGCTGTGAAGTTTTGATTTTGCCAGGAGAAGCTTTCACTCTCTGGACTTTCAATCAACTGCCTGATCGACGCATTGCTGTATATCTCCCCATGTCTCGTCGCCGTTCTCTTTCCCAACTACACATCATGAAAAGCAACCATAACACCTTCGCTATGCGGGATCAGCCCCTCCCATCCCCTGTAACGCCGGGTATAGACGTCTAGAAACTCTGTCGAATCTCAATCAAACGGCACGTATGCTTGTACACGTTTTGTCTTCGATGTCTTTTCTTCTAAATGCTCCGTAATCTCAGGCTGATGCTCTTCCCTCAGTCTCGAGGGCTCTGAAAAGTGCTTCCGTTTCCGAGGCTGGTCCTCCGTGTTGTGATGCAGCAGCGGATTGTGCGATGCTTTTGACGATGCCTTGACTGGAGAATTCTTCTGAAGCTTGCGATTGCCTTTCCTAAGTGCAACATACTGTCTGAAGGACAACCGTTGGCTTTTGGGCATCGTACGTCTTGCTGCTCTGATGAATTGGATGTACTGCTTTACTCGCAAGCCTTGATACGGTGGCATCATCTTGTGCTTCTTACCATGCCGCGCACGCAGCCAGTGCTTCTGAAACGTTGCTCTAGTGAAGCGCCTGCGACGCGACCGGGCTCGACGAGCCAAGGACGTCTGTATGACTTGTTTGCTTGAGGCCGCGGACGCTTCTTCACCCGACAATTTCTTATAGTAATTGTGCTCGACCTGCACCAGATGTTGTCTCTCCTCGTCACTAGTTGCACGCTGAAAGCGCGATGCCCGATACATATCAGCAACAAACTTCAATCCCAACCGTCTGGCATCATTTCGTTGGACTAAGCGACGTTGTGCACAGAGCGTCCGTGCTATTTTCAATCGATTGAGAATCAGCGGGTTTGCTGATCTTCTCTGACTATGTGGCTTATCCGGATGAGCTTCAAATGCCTTTGGAGTAGCGCGCAAATGGTTCAGGAACTTTCGAGTAATTCGCATGTTGTCGTTCAGAACCTTGTGCACAACCCAGAGGATGCCCTTGAGATGCTTGAGTGCCTTGAAGCCTTTCAAGAAGACAGTCATCGTGACGATTTCTGGAGCATCATGAGTGCCCCATCTGTTTCTGCAGACGAAGAAGTTAAGGAGATTGAGGCCATTTTCAGGCTCATGATTGTCGATTAAGAGGTTGGCAGCTGAAACACCCACGTAGTGCGAGACAGGCCAACCGTTCTCTTCATTCGCACGATAATATTCCATCACTTTGTCTCGCAGAGTGGCAAGCTGTCGCTTGTCTCCGCGACGCAGCATTCGCATCTCTCTTATGAGAATCGGTGCCAGGGCGCAGCTTGCATTAAATCCGGCATGCTGCGCTGCCAACATGATTTCTTTGGCTCCGTCGACCGCCCCCCTATCCAGACGAATGCGTGCCTGAACAGCAACAGCCAACGCCAGAGGGGATGCGGGTCGTCCACTTGGGCCAAGGGAGTCCCTGTACAGCTCAAGGACTCGCTCCCATTCTTTCATGGAAAGCGCCAGAACCATGTCCGAGACCTGCTTGCGTGCAAGTACTGAACTGTCAAACCCAGAGTACCCAAGTTTCTGCTTTTCGAGAAGTACGTCATTGCGTGGTGGCATATCTTTGTCATTTCGCTCACTGAATTTGACCCTGTGCTTGCGCGATTGATGACTTCCAGCAAGTTCCGGCCCAACTGCTTCGCGATGTGCTGACCATGCGTCTGGTGTGGCCAGAGCTACCTCTTCATTGCTCGTACTCGTTATTTGTGCGGCGCAGTCTTCAGCAGCGTAGTATTCCTCGATTACCCTTTCAAAAGGCTCGCTGGCAGGATGATCATTCTCTCCAGGTATTAGGTCCATGCTCTCCGGTTCTGCGAGGGCGCTTCGTCTGGTCTTGGGCGATGTTGATACTTCCGTGGGCTCCCGGCGTACTCTCCCCTTGGAGGAGGGATGAAGAGTAGAAGTGCAGTCCTTCGATCCCGCGTCCAGCATCGGGTGTCCATGCACGCTGGGTCTTTGCTCTGCCTGCGAGGCCCGGTATTTCTGAACGGCTGACGCTGCTCGCAGCTGGGAAGTTCCAATTGGAAAGGGTATGATCTCGCGATTTTCCATCACGCGTTGTAAGTTGATCTCAGCCGCAAGTTGCACTGAACCTTTGAATTGAGTGTCCATCTCTCTGATATCGTAAGCGATGGCTTCCTTGACTAGGCCTCGCAAATCCGTAGGTTTCAAAAAAGGCACAGCCTTAATCAACCCTCGGCAAAAGTGCATGAATAGCGCGTGAGGGGTGCGGACCTCCCTATAGTGACGGCGAAGCAGTTTCACCACCGTATATGCGTCCATTTCGTACACTACACCGATAGATCTTATGTAGTGCAGCCAGTCCAGAATCCCGCTGGGCTCCTTTGGTTTTATCTGAGATACTAGCTTCAGTAGCATGCTCTCCGCCGTCATCGCATTTGGCACAAATCCGACACGAGTCACTAAGCCAGAGATGAAATTCCGAGTCTCCGTCGCGCTGTGTCGCTGCGCATACTTCAACACAGCGTGGTTCAGTCGGTGTGTGGCGACGCTGTCGTTGGCAATCGACAGCCGTGAGTCTGCGGCCGTGCATACTAACGATTCAAATGTCTCCCAGGAGTGCTTGGTGGCCAATGTTAAAGCAGCCAGCGAGAATGCATCAGCTGACTCGAGCCGAGTGACCAGTGGGAAGGACAGTATCTGAAGGCCACGATCCGGTTGTTCAGCCAAATTGCAAATTTCAACCAGAGCTTTTTCCGGATGTCCAATGACTTCAAAGGAGAGGTCGTTGAGGAGACCGTTCCGGACTTTTCTGAAGTTTTCGTACCCCGCAAAAACAGCTGGCAGACTGCGTGTGCTCTGCCACACCTGCTTCAGTCGTGCATCCGCTTGCGCCAGAAGAACTTCATCTTTGAATTGCAATGACAATCCGTTGTGGAGCTGTTCGAGCAGAGCTATCGGGGGCTCAAGCATCGCATTGCATGCCATAGCTAATGAAGCTTTGCACGAATTGCTAATGATTTCGACCACGGCATTCCGAACGTACTCTGCCTGTGATAGTTCTCTGCAGATTGGGATTAGCGTGTCGTACGCCTTCTTTTGGCTGGCGAGCCTTGTAATATCGTTCAGACGACGGCCTAGGCGTACGAGAAGCTGCCGTCTTTCTTTGCAACAGGGAGCAGCTGCCTGCGACCACAGTTGCACAGAACGTGCGAGCTTCACATTGCTGATACAAGCCTTGATGCACTGATCAATAATGTCCTCGTACTTGTTCCTGGATTCGTCGCTCAGGGTCGTGTTCTCGAGGACAGAAAAGACAAGATTCGCCGCAAGTTCATAATTGCCATCTGCACAGAGCACTTTGCAACGCATAGCGAGTTCTCGTACCAGAAGCTCGCTGTCGAGAAGGCTGATAGCGACCTGACCAATTTGTGACTGATTTACTGATCGACCAGTGAAGCTAGCAATGCCCTCTAACACTGCAAGCTGCGCGCGCACACGAAGGTCCTCTGCCTGTTGGGTGAAGGCTGGCATTTCGAAAATGTTCCGGTAGCACTGCAGCACATAGGGCATGTATATTCTGGGCCGGTGTAGGAATTGGCGACACGATCCGCAGACCATGAGAATCAGTTCTGATGACAAAGCATCGACTTTGGATAACCACTTCATCACACGGTACGCTTCCTGGATCAGACCTAGCCTTGCAGCAAGACGCAGGAGAGACGACGCCATATCTTTGACCTGCGTCTCACCCGGACGATTTGGTAGAATGTACGTGAAGAATCTCTCCAGACTCTCTTTGAACTTGTCGGCCAAGTGGCGTGTACGACTACTGCTCGCCAATTTATTTTGTGACATCCGTAGCGGGGTCGTTACATCGCGTCGCAGTGATGAGGTTGGCTGCTGAAAGTTCTCTCCGTGATCACTGGGAGCTGTTGGCATTTTCATTTCAGTCTTTACTTTGCGAATGGGGCCAAGTTGTATGGAACGCGTTCTGATGGAAGGTGGTTGAGATGGACCACTGTGGCGGCCACTCTCTGACTTCGCAGACCGGTCTTGTGGTGTTTCTTGACTCAGAGAGGACGAAGTCCTAGTATTCCGACCGAGAGCAGCATCTTCCATGCCCTTCGGGGTCTGTTCCTTAGACGATCCGCGCGGTCGCTTTCGTGCCCGATGGCGACCTCGTTGCGCGAGCTGCGCGTACCCATTTTCCACAGCTGATGGCAGTTCCGGTGCACGCACTGCACGGTCATCAAGCTCGATGCCAGCCCCAACATCGTCCTCTCCCGCTACGGGCGCCTGTGTCTCTCGAATCTGGTCCGCAGATCGTCCACGTCTGTTCCGAACATGCTGCGGACTCTGCCTGATGCGTTTCGCATTATCCGCAATTTTCTGCACGACCAGCGTGCGTCTCCTGCGCTCCTCTGCGCATAGCGTCGCGACGCCCACCGCAGTCCCGGAAGAAATGTAGGCGAGTTGGTAAAGGACCTTCAGGGCAGCCTTCGAAGGCACGGGTCGAGCGTTGCTGAACATTGTTGCAGCGCCATTGTGGGCTACTGATCAGCAGTGATACATATGCGGTCGGAGGTGATTGGTTTCGGTGTTGTCAGTGTTCGCGTGAGCTGAGTCTTTCCAGCGGCCAAAATGCAGCAGGTGGTGATGCATTCCATTTCGTCGGATATCAGGCCCGGGAGATTGCCGCGGAGGTCGGATAAACGGCCGCATTGGGATTTTGAGCCGATCGACTTACGTCCATTGCACATCCGTCAAGAACATGCACCCTACAAATCACAGAAGTGGTATACTGCACTGGAGCAATGACTTTGAAGTCTTTCATCGATTCCATATCTACGATTGAGGGGTACTTTGTCCGCAACCGCACGACGTTGGCAGCCCCAGCCTATCAAATGACATTTAACTTGTCGCCCTACTCAACCTGATTCCAAGATTGAAACTCCCTTCTCATCACGCCCTGAAAAGCAGCCGGCAAATCTCATGGCTGTCGAACGCATACACAGCAACGCAAGTAGCACCTTATGATCGGCTCTTCCAAGTAGCCTTACCCGAGAGCACCTTTCTCTGCTCAAGAGTGAGATACATCTTCAGCCAATCTTTGTCTGCACTGGACCACTGTGCCATGTGGAGTGGATGAAGTGCCTTCTTGTCGCCGAGTCGGAGTAAGACATGGTGTTGCGAGATGCCCTCCAGCTTGCCGTAAAGACTCGACTCTGTCCACGCTCGTGGTGGCGCGCCGGTGACTGCTTCGTAACCGTGCTGCGGAACATTGTCAGAGAATGGCGAATCTGCCAGTCTCGTGTTATTGGCAGTTCGCGCCGAGACCGAATCGTGTCTGGCAGACTGAGCGTCTTGCTCACGGGCGGCGCATTCAGCGTTGTCGGCGGCATCCGCTTCCTCTCTGATATTGCCATCATAATCGCCTGCAGCAGTGGCTTTTGCTCCAATCTGAGACGGATCTGCTTGCACCATGGCTGGGGTTCGGCCTGAAAGTACATTACGATCGGCCCTGCTGACGTGCTCTCGAAGGAAAGCGTTGTCGGCATCGGTGAGATCCTCGAACTTGACCACCGCCTGACTACGGTCTCTCAGAAGTGTGATGTGTACCGATAGAGGTGAGACCCGTTCGAAGCGAGCGATTACCCCTTGTTTGGTCCATGGTCGAAAAGCGTTTGCAGTGCCTTGACTTTCCGATTTGACGAGTTGCTTCCACGAGGGAGCATTGATGTGCTTGCCATCCTTCATCTTGTTAAGCCAACTTTTATCCGCCTGGTTCATGGCGTAACGGGTGATAGTAATGTTCTCATCATTCGCACGATCGAATAACACCACGCTCGAAGGGCCGGTGTCGAGAAGACGCGCTTCTACTCCAATATCGGTCCACGATCTGAAGATCGACGTGGGAGATGGCGCTGGGGTCGCTGACGACGACAGGTAGCCAGGAGTCTGCGCCTTTAGAGTAGCCGAATGACGCCGTGGTGACTGTGGATGATTGAATGGGGTGATTTGTGGAGTCATGCCAGTCGTCGAATAGTTTGGTGCATTTGAGAACACAGACGGTGTTGCACGGAGTTTGGCCGGTGCAGTGTGGCTTTCCATCTGACGAGCTTGTTTCGCAGGCCTCGGTGTAGTGAGCTCCGGGGTTGGTTTGCGCTTTAAGCTCTGCCTGCAGGGAGGCAAGCCGTCCTCTGTATCATACTTGTTCTGCTCACCATCATTGACTCCGGAGAGGATCTGCCGCTGTTCGATAGGAACGTTTGCTCTGATATAAGACAAATCATCAGCTGTCAAATCGCCCAGTTTGATCTTGCTCTTTATGCCACTTTCTTCGAGAATGAGGTGAACTGTTTGGAACGAGACATCTTCGAACTCGCCCCTAACTTCTTTATCCGTCCAGGCTCTGTTCGGGGTTCCGGAATCTCTGTAGAGCTCGAAGATGCTCTTCATTCCTTCTTCGCCTCGAACACACGCGTCGCTCACATGCATCAATGGGCGTACAACGACCGCCTCGCACATGTGCCAGACCTCCTCGACGGGCTTCCCCAACAGTCGCGCGACAGGTCGCAGATCGACCAACTGGAAGTGATTCGCGAAAACGTGATAGTCTTGTGGACGCCACTTCTCCCAACAAGGAGGCTTGAGTGAGAACTTTTGTGGGTCGCGGTACGTGACTTCATCCAAGGTCGAGAATATTGGCGTGTAACGATCTGCAAATTCTGGCAAATCATACAAACGGCGCGGAGTCTCTTTGAAGTTCGAAGGTCTGTTTGACCCTGCTGGTGCGGCGGTCGGGTTGCTGGCTGCGTTCTCCGTCTGTGTTGGGGTGGGCGTTGCCTCTACCTCGCGAGCGACGCTGGACGGTGGCACCGAAACGGGCGGCTTGATTGTTGGGATGGCGGTCAGGATCGGTGTTTGCTCCTCTTCTGAGTCGGAATTGATCTCAATAATCTCATTGCCGTTGGCCATAGTGATGACAGTCCAGATGGGCGTGGTGCAGATGGTCGTGGTGCAGATGCTTGTTCACAGTGCTGTGCAAGTGACTTCTGCGGCGAGAATGAATTTGTAGTTGCGAGGTTTAGGCAGCGAAGTGAAGGTCGCAAAAGAAGAGCAAACGGCAAAGTAAACTAAAGACGGGCGGCACGCCGGCTAATTGTTGATTCACTTACAATGTTAAGCCGGTGCTATTGACGTTGTTTAGGAAGTATTGTATTTGACAATGTGCAGCAACTCACAATAGGCACAATATGCTCCTCCTGCGTGTGACGATGTTCGCTACATCCGGCGTGCGGAATGTCTTTAGCACGGCGTGGTTGCTGGGAAAGGTCCGGTGTTTAGTGAATGTCAAGCCATCGGCTTCCAGTATTGCACACAATCGGCTCGAAGTCAGTTGTGGACCTTTATCAAAGCTTGTGAACACGGCAATTCCAAATGAATGAGTTCAGTGATGTGAGTCTGATTGAATGCGCGCTCCATAGTCTCACCATAGCGCTCCCGTTCACTGCCATCGCAGGTCGCGGACCCATCAAAGTGAGCGTTCGACGCCCGCTGCAAACCGCTCACAGCTGGTAGCAAAGCCATATGTGTTTGCAGAATTGAACTCGTAACACTTTTGCGCGTGATCTGGACTAGTCGTCGCAGCACCATCGCTTAGCAGGACAACATCGTAGCCTTTGCTGAAGCAATCCGTAAGCGTGCCGCCCACGCATTGGTCGGTATTCACACCAGTCTACGAAGAGTTAGCATTAGCCAAGTTACCCTTCTACGAATCCAGTTGCGGATACTTGCGCCTAGCTACCTTGGTAGAAGAGCTAGGCAAGCAGGATTTCAATGCTCCTGGGTCCCACTAAGCGGATAAACGGCAATCTAGAGATATAATACCAGCAGTGAAGAAAGACGCCACTTACGAAGAATAAAGTCCTGATCCCCTCCTGCTTCAAATACTTCTCAAGATCCGTATCGACACCCCACATCCCACTCATCCTATTCTTATGCACCCAAACATCCGGCAGCTTGTCCAATTTCCTGCCTTCCTCATACACCTCATCCAGCGGTGGGAAGAGCGCCACATTCCAACTATCCCTCATCAAAACCCTCCCAGCCTCGATCTCTCGCCCCGTCTCAGGATCTTTCACAACACCAATATCACTCCCCACGCCCTTGTGCCTCCGACCACCTTTCACACCGTGTCTATCCACACCAAAAGCGACATCGATCCCATCGAATTTCTCCCTCCCACTGCTATCGACCATAGCTTCAAACCCAAAAGCTCGTTTCACAGCAGGCGGCAGCTCTTCGACCTCTTGCTCCGTCAAACCCCAATTGACCCACACAACTCTGATACCATGTTTCCTAGCCGCGGGCACGGCATATTTGATTAGCTGCTCCGCGGCAGCGTGTCCTGTTCCTTTGCTTCGATCGAGAGCCGGCGAGAGGAAATAATTCTGCATGTCTATGACAATCAGAGCGCTTTTCGTAGGATCGATCGTAATCGGCGAGGCGGTCGTTTCGATGGTGATGCTCGGCTGGACGGGAGGGGAAGTTGGTGTTGCGGGGTGGGTAAGGTCGAAACCTGACTGGGATGAGAAGAGCCAGAAGTTGTCTGCATTGCCAATGACGGCTTTGTGGTGCTGCTCGGTTTTGTCATTGCTCGTGGGCATCGTGGCGGCGGATTTCGTGTGGAGCTAGAGACTTAGTGAGGAGACAGATGTTGGGAAAAGAGGTCGCGAAGGGAAATGTGAGAGACACCGTCCTTGTAGCAAAGCGATAAGTCGCCCGCGGAGGTCAAATATATATCTTGACAAGTTATCGTGTGTAATGCATGTTGTTCGCAGGGTACGCGATAAGTGAGAGCTTGAGAGCTCCAAAGGTGGAGAACTTGGGAATTGGAACTGCCGCTGTTGAACTCAATTGGCGAAATGCCCGACTGACTTGAATCTCTATACACTGTCGGGCTCGCCCTGCAACTCTCGGCACCTGTTCTATGCGTACAGCAGCAGATCTTTGGCTTTTACCTTGCGAACATACCTCAGCAACATTGCTCATTTCCATAGTCCCGTAGTGGTCTGATTCCACACCAGGACCCACGAGCTGCTTTGCCTCCTCACTCTTGATAATCGCTGGCAGGTAGCATTTCCCGACCCTTTTCGAGGATATCCTTTAGATACTCGTAGACGGCAAATGTAACAGCTTGTCCTGGGGCGACGCGTGCCACGCGAGGTGTGATACCCATCCAGAAAGCTCGTGCACCTTCCTGCTTGAACATTTGCGACGCGATAGTAGTGATGCGACTCAAAGCAGTCTGTCCTGGCTCAGCGGGTGTTCGCTGGAGACGCGTCTTGATCGTGTCGATTGGAGCATTGCAGAACGGTCCGACAGCACCTGAAATCAGGCCAATCCCAGCGGTCATGTACCCTGGCAGCGGCTTTGTAGGGTCCTCGCTTCTTTTTTGCATGATGTCCTTGAGTTCTGTATATGCTGTGAAGTTTGCGGCCTGGTTTGTTCCCTGACGAAGAGCTGTGAGTGACACTCCGCGGTAGAGGGCGCCAATTCCTTCTTCCTTGATGACGGTATAGCAAGCGTGTGCAGCATTGCGATATTTCGGTACATCGAGCGGATCAGCCATACTGTGGTGCTGAGCTTGCAGCCGAATCTTTACGACTTCCATCGGACAGACTACAGCGACAGCTTCTGTCACACCGGCTGCGAGGCCAGCTAAGAAGTTGCCGCTCCCCTTGATCGTACCGTCTTTATCTGCGAGGAGCTGCTTGTACCACTCATAACTCGTGAATCGAATAGCCATTTTTGGAATGATGCCAGTGAGGACGGCGCCCAATCCCTTGTATAAACCAAGAGGTGTTTCTTTACGCGCGATTTCAACACCGGTCTTGATGAAGCCACGTCTCTTCCCACCTCGTTGTTGGCGTCTGGACAACTGCATTCGTACCTTGATCGTGTCAAGCGGATGACACGCCAAAGCCTCCATCATTCCGGCTCCTCCACCGGCTGGTTTGCATTTAGCATTTGACTAGATACACTGCTCCTGAACAGCCTTACCAATGAGGTTTGTGGCCGCTGAGGCAGGCTTGCGGCCACCTGGGCCTGCTGTGCTTTTGGCAGACATTTCAGACGCCGGGTGTTATGTGACTGTGTGTCCTTCCTTCACAGTAGCATCCAGCAAAGGCCGGAAGCTGTTGAGCGTCGTCTACAAGCAACGAGAAGAGGCCGACCCCGTGAGGCAGAGTGTACTTCAAGACGCAATGAGTCAAAAAGTGTGGACAGGCAGAAAGCTCGAAATTGTCGCATGAGCTCGACCGGCAGGCCGAGGAAGTCATTGCACTCTTACGTAGGTTGGCCAAGCCTGGGTGCTAGTCGCGTCGACGCGGAGAGCTCTCCAGAGTCTGGACGAGCGGAGCTGGACCTCGGCCAGAATAGCTCGGGTGATCACGGGTCCCAGGGTTGAAAGGGACTCCTCGGAAGTGACGCCGACGCGCCATGTGAAAGGACCAAGTAACCGCAAGGCTCATGCCCGAGGAATGAACGCTAGACAAACAGTCGCTCAGCTGTGCCAGCGTTCTGCCGACGTGCCTGACGCATATGACGATGGAGAGCTTTCAAGTGCAGACCACTAAAGCAGCGACAAGGTTCGGTGGAGCAGCGGGGACATCCTTTGCCGAGACCAGCACGTGTCAAGGCACCCCGTGCCTACGAGACATGAAATGTGCGGGCAGCGCCTCGATCACGCGGTACGCTCGAAAAGTTGAAAGTGCAGCGAGATCACTTCATCTCCGACCTCTTGCTGGACAGGATTTGCCTCGACTTCCTCCTGCACGAAATCTCGCAGCTCTTCGTGTGTCGCACAGCGCCATTGGCCAGAAGACTCCTGACTTCCGCCCAGCTCTATGGGAAAAAACGTGTCGCAGTCGTAATCCTTGTCAATGCGAGTCAGGAGAATCCTCTTCAATTGTGGGAGTTCCAAAGCTGCTTTGTAGATGCTGCTGCCGCCGATGACGAAAGCGCGGCCGACCGGCAGCGTTTTGCCCGCCTTGATCGATTCTTCCAGCATTTGGAGACCAGAGAGGATATCTGAGGCAACGACTACATCATCCGGTATAGGTTGCAAAGAATCCCGGTCCTGTGAACTGATCACAATGTGTGTTCGGTCTTTCAGTGGTCGAAATTTGGGCGGAATGCTATCCCAAGTCTTGCGACCCATGATGACCAAGTTCTGGCGAGCGCCTGATAGTGTGGTGTCTTTCAGCACATCGGATTGCAGTGAGCCAGTATCTGAGGGCGCAGGTGTACGTTTCGTGACACGGGCGAAATAAGTCATGTCTTTCTTCAGCATCGGCCACGGCAGGCCGCCCGCTCTTCCGATGCCATTCTTTATCGTGGCCGCGACGATGATCGTCAGAGGAATTTGTGCGAGTGACATGCTCTCCGCCATGAGAATGTGCCTGGAAACGACGATGCGTTGATGTTGCAAAATTCAAGTTGGAATCCGACACACGAAGATGCCGCGATGGTCCGTGCGGTAGTCCAGCTGGAACCTTTGCCCGACAGCTCCAATCTACATTGGAAGCCTCGTCCATTCCCCATGCTACAGCAGTCCTTGAAGCGGGTCGGAGCCTTCCTCCCGGCTTCGAGATTTACCTCAAAATGCACAGTCTGCGCGTGCAAATGCGGAAATACGTTCGGCAGCAATGGCGGTTCGGTTCGACATGCGCGGGCGACATTGAGACGAAGTCCTGCGGCGTGGAGGAAAGAAGACCCTTCACTTCGGAAAAAAGTCAGCAACCAGGGCTTTGACAGAGTGGTGCAGACCTTTCGAAGGTGGCATGAACAAGGGAAATTCAGCACAGGTCCAGAGCAAGTGGCAGCATTCATCCTGGCATTCCAAGCTCTGCAGCCCACCTTTCGCACCACCGTGGATCCAAAAAAGATGCGCGAGATCATGAATGAACACAACCTGCGGGACGAGGACTGCTTTGAAATTCCGCAGGAGCTCATGTCTGTCGGAGACAGACGCGATCGAGAGACCGGCAAGAAGATGCTGCTTTCCATGTCTCGCGCGCGCGTGGAGGAAGCCACGATCAGAGTAATGGGTCACGTATTAGTTCAGGCGAGGAAAAAACCTGGAACGTTAAACGCCGGAGAGATCGAATATGCTAGAGCGCACCTCTCAGAAATTGCTAGCAAGGAGAAAAACTTTCGTGCCATGGTCTGCGAGGGAAAAGTGGCTCGCGCTCTGGGCAAGGAAGAGCGCGCCATAGTGATGTGGACCCGAGCCATGGCGGCGGCTGTCAAAGATGCGGAAGAGAAAGAGAGGGATACCCGCGTCACAACCGACCGCATGACGCCAATGCTTGATTCGGATCCCTTGGAATTATCAAGCCCGTGGATCGAGCTGATGTTGCTACATTACGAGAGATATCGACGCAAGGGCCGAGCACACGACTTGCAACAATGTCAGTGGGCCATGGAGATTGGCTGCAAGCAGGACGACCCCATGTCCTTTTACCATGCATCCACATTTGTGAAGGTGCACGTGGATGAGCGTCATGGCATTTACAAGCCAACTAGTCAATGGCTGTACTATCTCACCAAAGCAGCCGCATCGAAGCATCCACGTGCTGCATTCGAGCTGGGGAAGTTTTATGCCGAGAGCGGATGGAAATACCTGGAGGATGAGCCACCAGATCATGTCAAGCCCACACCTTTCGATTCATACCCGGCCTCGACCAAACGCTCTTTTATGGACACGGCGCGATTATTCGTGGGACTAACGAAGCCTGAAATCAAGCCAGAGGAGAGTCTTTTCCACAATGCCATCTTTCCTCATTCAGCTATACAGCGGTATGAGTTAGCATTCGAGTGGCTCCAGAAGGCCTCGATATACACCTATGCTCCTGCGCACCTGTTCATCGCCCGGCTACATTTAGAGAAGAAACTGCGAGCAGAAGCCGATGCGCCCAAAGCAGCTATTCAAATGAGTGCTGATCGCTACGAATATGCCAGCGAGGAAGACTATGAAGCGGGCAGACGCATCGAAAGGCCAGCGGAAAAGCAGCGAGAAGTGCAAAAGGAGCAGGAAGGAGGAGAAGAAGAAGATGATGATGATGGAAATCCTCCCAATCCGTTTTACAGCCCCAAACACGCTAGAATGTGGCTCCGCGAAATATTCTACGCCTACGAAGCAGACGTTTATATTCGCTCAGCTAACGATAGAGCACGTCAAGAAGCTCGTCGTCGTCGAATGAACCACTTCGGTACCGCGCCCGATAAAGACGAAGACGAAGACGACATCGCGCATCAAGCCTTATTCAATCATGGTAGAAACATTCAGAAGTGGCTTACGAATCCAGTAGTGCGGGACATGTATGAGGATGAGGTTGGATATTTGTACCAAGAGGCAAAGGAACTTTGCGACATGCATGGCTTGGACATTTATGACGAGGACGGAGGGCTCATATATAAGGCTGGGACTATGAAGAGCAGACCTCTGAAAGTGTGATCGTAAGAGTAGTCCGTATCAGAGCCGTCTTGCTCAAAGAAGCACCAGATGTAAGTTTCGACTGCGGTCTTTCTTAGAATCTGCGTGAATATGGCCCCATCGCCATGCAGCTGTGGCACACATTGATCAGTGAAACCGCATCTTGACATGCTTAATTGTCACCAATCGCGCATCCATCGTGATCGCAGAGGGACGACTCACAGCATCTAATGTCCCCGTCTCGACTCCTCATAGCAAGAAGTCTCACAACACACTGAATAACCAAACTCACAAAACCCAATCCAGCTCATGAACCTCGCCCAAAACTCAACATAAGCATCAACCCATCAAACCATCGCAAGAAAATCTCCGAATTCCATCTCCCCACGTGCTCTACATGCAAAGTCGAAACACCCAAGACATCCTCCCCTTCACAGCACCACCCCATGCATCCGATCCCCCAATCCTTGGCACCCAGGGTCTCCCAAAACGCCCATCGCTCGAAGGATTCGGCCGATCGGAGTGTGACATCACCGTACAGCTGGGCGGGTAAAGCGGACGAACGCGGAGTGCATGATGGAATGTCGTTGGGCGGTGTTGGAGGGGACGCGGGAAAGTGTGATTGATATACATATGCGCGAGGGGCAAATCCTCCGAAAAATTTAGACCAATGTCCGAGTCGCTGATTTTTGATCAATATTTGTGATACTGACTTTTTTATTAACTTTGTGAGTTTGGATTGTGTGAGATTTTTGCTTAGCGGTTGCGGAGAGAAGATATTCTGCGAGGTTCGGGAGGAGAAGAGAGAGAGACACACAGATACGGAGAGAGAGAGAGAGAGAGATGGCGGGTCCGGTGCGGAGATTGGGTATACCTCCCCATCTACGATGATTGATCCTTCACCTGTGATGAGAGAGAGAGAGAAGGAATAGAACAGTTCTGAGCTAATCATGATGGCCTCGCGCAAACAGCACGACCAGCATTCTTGTAAGAAACCCACCAATCCCACCTGCACTCCACGCGCCGGGTGCTCGCTGGGACTATCACAGCACCCCATGGCTAACGACCAATGACAAACCAGTATCTGCGACTTACAAGAGAAATTCGCCAAAGCGATATACAACTATCCGGCCGTGATCGCCACGACGCAGAAACTGCTGCAAGCATCGCAGATTCTGTCGATTCCCGTCGTCGCGACGACGCAGCTGCGAGCCAAACTCGGCGAGACATGTCCCGAGTTGAAACTCGACGCGCCGGACGGCGTGCGGACGATCGTGCACGCGGATAAATCGAGGTTTTCCATGTGGACGCCGGAGGTGCAGAGGGCGTTGCAAGAGTTGGGGAGCGAGAAGAGGGAATGCGTGATTGTGGGGATTGAGAGCCATATTTGTGTGACGCAGACGACGTTGGATTTGTTGCGGGAGGGGCATAAGGTGTATGTGATTGCGGATGGAGTGAGTAGTTGCAACCCGCAAGAAATTCCGATTGCGTTGCAGAGGTTGAGGAGTGAGGGGGCGGTGGTGACGAGTTCGGAGAGCTTTTTGTATGAGTTGATGGGCGATGCGAAGATTGAGGTTCGTCGTTTGTTGTTTTTCCCCTGTGGTGTGCCGAGGGAAGTGAGAGTGTCGGGCTGACTGATTATTTCAGGAATTCAAGGCGATCGCTGGATTGGTGAAGGAATACAATGCAAAGACGAAAGAGAGCTTGCAGGCGCTGTGCAAGTTCTGAGGGTGGGAGGCTGAGTACAAGAAATGCTGTGAATGAGTATGAACAATTGTCAGCGTGCTTGAAACTGTACAGTCCCGTGCATGTGAATAATTAATCAATCGAGACGTGATGAGTAGCGTGCTCGGGAGCGATGTATAGGCAAAACATGCCACAACGGTCAAAGTATGGAAGGATCTCCGAAGGGGCGATATTTTTGTCCCGGTCAGTAAGCAGCGCTGAGCATGATGCCTGTTCCATCAGGCCGTCGCTTTCTGCACTCCTGGAGCACGACGGCTGACAGGGCACTCGGCTCACGCATACATGTCAGCCACGAGGATAGCATGCATGCAGTGAGGCGCGATCCTGGAACGCGAAAGCGCGGGCTGGCAAATGCAACGTGCAAGTGGCGTGTTTGATATTGGGCCAGGAGAATTGGGATGATGATTGCGTGGGCCACGCAGGCACAGGAGGAGAGTTTAATGGGGGAGGAGCCATGTTTCGAGATGAGGATGTGCCCGTCATTAGAGCATCGCCAGCACCCGCCGCGGCTACGACACCCATGAGTGACGATGCGCCTCGCTCGGTGGGTGCAGCAGCAGTAGGGGCATGTAAGGTAGCGCAGTACAGATTGATGAATGAGACGTC
>ANSM01004101.1:0-13287 GCA_000347735.1 Cercospora canescens BHU | reverse complement strand
ACTGAGAATCAAGCGAGAGTAAGGTAGAAACAAGTTGGCCACTCTGGGCTTCTGTAGCCACTCTGAAAGCGAGGTCTTGGCGCGAGCATCGCATCGCAGCTTCCCCGACAACGTCTGTTTGTTTGGCTTCGGCTCAACTTTCAACATCTCACCACATCCCACATTGGATGGACATGCATTACATTGGACACCATCAACCATACTATGCAGCATGTCTAGACCAGATCAGCATAATTTTGCAGACCGCAAACGCAAGCGGCCCAGCCAGGAGAACAGCTTCGAGGAGGAAATTGCTTGGACGACAGCACGATGTAACAGATTACTCAGGACCATCAATTCGCGGATCGAAGCTATCCGACAGTTATTGCGACCAGATATTCGAGCTCCCAAGGCTGCACCAAAACCTCATACGAGGGTCAGGAAGCAGAAACCCGAGTCTCTGACCGATCCAGTGTGGCTGCCAAATGGAGCGAAAAAACCACCAACTCGGACGTACAGAGGCAGTAGGAAGTCCAAAGTGTCGCGAACGGTGCGCAGTGCAGAGTCCAGTGGAAATGGAAAAGTGCAGAGAATCACACTTCCGAGTCCGTTTTTGAAGCGAGTTCACAATTTTGGTTGCGATCACGCTCCTTCTAGTCCTCTACAGGTGCACGATATCCCGGATCGGACTCGGCAACGGAAACCTTTGAAATTGCCAGTCAAGATTGAGGATCCTGTTGAGAGGGCTGAAGCGGCTCTGTGCACTGCTTTCCACTCATTTCTGAACATCACGCGGACGTCAGAGCCTGTTCCGAGGAAAGGTGCACCTACTCTGCTACAGACCTGTCTCCGCAAGGTGCCGGAGTATCTGGAATCCCAGGAAGAGGCGTCTGGAGATGATGTGCTGCATGATACTTCGGAAGAAATGTGGTCGTTCTTTGACGACCTGCTCGAAATTAAAGGCTCTATCTGGCAGGGACTTCGCGAAGTCGTGCGGAGTCAAGGTTTGAATGCCGTGAGATGGGCAATTTTTGACGGCATCCTAAGCGATGGCTGTGTTGAAGCGCTAATTAATGGTTGCGCTGCACAAGGAGGATTGGCAGAGGTGGAAGAGCTGCTGGTGGATTGGTACCAAAGGAGCGAGGCCGTGTCACCTGCCAAGATTGCTGCTTTGATGAGAATATCTGACAGGCCACATGCGAAGGCTGTGCGCTTCCGCGTCTGGAGTCGATACGTCGAGCAGGCTCCTAGCGGAGTGCTGGCATTGGCCACTGCACATTGCGGTTTGTGGAATTCGATTCTTGATGCTGTGATGGAGGGCGCGCAAGACGAGGCACTCGATTTCTTGCAGATATGCATCGAAAATCATGTTGGGAGCCTCGAAATGTTGCGATCGCATGACCCGAAGAGCGACAGCATCACAAGAAATCTAAATGAAGTCGCCTCTAAGCTCTTCGTCATGGCGTCCACCAGCCTTGTATTGAACGAGAACGCGCATGGAAAACATCTCCGGCAGAAGCTGCACCGACTTGCTGCGAATCTCTTGCTACAGGAGGATGCTCAAATAGCCGGCATATGCGCTCCTTCCATACTAGGACCTGTCGTTCTAACGGCAATCACCCCCGGACCCTATACTGCAGCGAACGACTCTGCTCTGTTGCGCGCTCACGACGACGCACCGCGAAATTCCAATGACCGACGCAAGGTCCACAAGCGCGAGCAAGAATTCGCAGCAATGATTGCCACCGACCTGGTCTCTCTCCACGTCAACCAAGGTCTGAACATTGCAGACGCCATCCTGAATCGAATCAAGATGCACATGCAAAGACACCCACACACAGCCTCGACAGCCGTCCTCCGACAACTCGGAATGGAAATCCTAACGCTCCTCCGCATGGAAGACGAACATGTGGATCATGGCCTCGACGACCGCATGTCTCAATATCTCGCACGAGACCCTACCGCAACAAACGAATCTCGCGACGCCACCCCACGACCGAAACCTCGTCGTGTCGGATGGGACGCCAACCTCTGCGAATGGATTGCTCGAACTCCGTTTACGAACCAAAAACAGCAGAAAAACGTTGCCTTCATGCAAACTCCGGACTCTTTTGGGCAGGCGATGTTTTTCTGCGAAGAAAAAGAAAATGTCGCACCGGAGACGCCGGATGTCTTGGCCAAGTCATCTGTCGTTGTCAAGATGCACCGTCCAGACACGGCGTTTGCAGCGAGTGTTGTGTTGGGGTCATCGCCGTTGAAATGTCGTTCGGGGAGGGGAAGTCCGCAAGTTGTTGTTGCGAGGTGTGTGAAGCGGAGGAAGTCGGGTCGGCTGGAGAAGGGAAAGCGTCGAAGAGTGGATGTTGGGGGGAAAGACGATGGGAGTGAGGATGAGTTGGCGGTGTAGCTTTTTTCGCGGTTGGACCACAACGCCGAAGTCTTTCGTCTTTTTGGGAATCCAATGCTGCACACGAGTGGAACATGTGGTTTGTTGAATGAAGGTGTTCTGGACGGAGCTCGTTGGACACACTCGAGTCAGAGCCAGTGTGGCCTGGTCGTTCTACGGTAATGCGAGCTGGTCAGGAAATTGGGGGTTGTCTGAAATATGAGATTCTTTCGCTCCGCGCTATGATGCCATTTACACGCTGGCAATTTCGACCAAGTCTTCTTCGAGTGGTGTCTTACGTGCAGCTTACATGCATTGAGCTGGAGATCCTCCGTACAGCCATGTTGTTTGCTTTACTTCCTCCTCTTCTTCATACCATCCGCCTTATCCTGTTCTCCTACCGCAACTACACCCACAGCCCCCTCCTCCCCTCCAACTCATCCGCCTGCTTCCTCAACGCCTCAACCCGAAACGCCTTAAACGCATTCTGAATCCTCTCCCTCCTCTCCTCATCCTTCAACAACTTCCCTTTCGCGCTCAAACTCCCCGTAAACAGCCCCGTCTCGCCGCCCAAGAAGATCCCACCGAGCCCAAGGAAGCCGAACGTCGCGATGTCGCCTAATCTGCTCGGTTTGACGAGGGGTGTCAGATCCGGTAGCGTCTCTTCCCGTCCGTCGGCGAAGCGCACGTGGGTTGGCTTTTCGGTTGTTTTGAACGCGCGGAAGAGTCGGGCGCGGGAGGAGCGGATGCGGTAGGCGAGGAGGAGGGAGAGGGTTAGGCCGATGGCCGAGCCGATCGAGGTGTGGAGGGAGACGGTCGAGGCGGCGGATTTGATGGCTTCGCGGTCGGAGGGGGTGAGGCTGCGTGGGGAGGAGGATGTTAGGCGGGTTTGTGAGGAGGATGGGTAGGATGTGTCTTACTCGTGTTGGTAGTGCTTTTCTGCGAGCTCGTTGAGGTCCAGTCCGAGGCCTTTGCGGAAGAGAGCTATCGAGTCGGAGGACATGATGTCTGGTTTCTGGGGTTCGTGTTCTATTTATGCTGTATTCCCTTCGAGATGCTCTTCGGATGCTCGGGAGATGTCTGTGAGAATGCTGTCTTCCTGCTCGCGTGCTCTTGTTTGCTGGTGTATGACGGACGACGCAGCAGCAATCAATTGTGTTGGTTCTGGAGCAAACCGCGAATTTCGAAAGAGAACGAAGCAGCGCAAGCAAGAGAAACAGAACCTACCAGTGCGTGTTCCGGTACGTAACGCATCGCCATGGCATGGCACATGCACCGCCTGCGAGTTAGCTCATTCGCAGGTCATCGTCATTGGGACAGCCGAGCTTCCCCAACTCTACGTCTCCGCAGATGCACGCTGTCGGACCCCGCTTTATGCAGAACCGGTGCTATCCGGCCCGAGCACCCGCCAGAGGGAGATCCGACCATCGTTTGTCGGAGCCATGCCCATCCGTCTTCGCCCGAGCCTGCACCTTTCGGTTGCCTGTCTCGGCAGGCGATATGTCTTGGAAGAGATTGTCCGGGAGAGCAGAGGTAGTTTTCGATGGGAGAATTCTATTGAGACGCTGAAGTTCATTTCCGTCCCTGCTCATACAATTCCTCTGTAGATACTAGCGCGATCACGCTGCAAGTGTATGAGAACACTTTCTGTCTGTTGTGACAGAAAGAGACGGGCGTCTGGGGTTGAGAAGCAAGACCAAGAGAACAAATTAGAACGTTTCTTTAGCAAGCTAACTTACTGTTGCTAAGATTCAAGTGTCCAGCAGCAGCTGGCTCATTGGCATATTCTGATTACAGAGACAAACACAAAGCGTGCTGTACGGACAGAGAATGAGGTCGCGCTGCTTACGACGCTCGGAAGATTGCCAAATGTGGCATTAGAGCATGAGCGATTGCAGAAGCAGCTTTTTGCAGACTTAACTTGTTAGGCTCATGGGCGGCTCCGTAGAGCCATTCCTCAGGCCTTGGCTACAGATTTCATACCAGACGATGGCTGGTAAGAAAACACTCGGGGGTGTGCAAAACATGCTAGGAGCAAACATGAGCTGTAAACAGCCATGTGCAAAGTGACGTGCCGTGCAACGAGGTCTAGGTGGTCCAGAGGTGAATGCTCCAAAGCCGGTCAACGAGCCAGCGCACGGGAAATCGTGAGGGCGAAATGCTCTCCGGCAGATAGAGAAACCAGTCGTCATCGTCCACCACGCTCATCGTTCGTGTTGTGGTGGTGGATTCGTAGTAGTCTGGATAAAAGCCACTATCCTCCCAGTCGATAATTCCAGTGACGGAAACCTCGTCAACGCCTGGCGTCAAGTCAACCATGATGTTGTCGACTCGAACATCACCATGCGTGAAGACCGGTTCGCCAAGGGAGGATGATTCATCGTGGTCCAGCAGCGAGCGAAGAAGCTTGATGTACGTTTTGCTTCCATGGTGCTTGGCGCCCAGTCGCAAGTCGCTGAACTGGGCTGCAGAAGTAACGTCTTTGTGTACAGTCATTGAGACAGTCTGCAGCTCTCTGGCGCCTTCGCCACGGACACCACCAAGTACCTGGCCATGATCCGTGCGAAGAGTCCTCAGGCGAACAAAGATATCGTCCAGTTGCTGCTGTATAGATGACTTCTGGAGGTGAGAAAGATCGGGCCATGCCTTTCTCAAAGTCATGCCCGGAATATAGGTCATGAAGATCACACGAAATGGTCCCAGCGCGATGAAGCCGTGTGGCCTAGGTGCAGGGATGTCCGGTGCTTTTTCCGCAAGGTATTCCATACTCGTGTGCTCGGTGTAGTCCTCGTTTCCCCAAATCACTTTGGCCACGATGTCGTCGCTGCATTTGACCACCACCCCTCTGATACTAAATTCCCACAGCTTTGGCGAATCCCAAATGAGCTGCTTCACGGCGGTTAGAAGCGACTGCTTCTCCGTATCCGTGTCTGCGCAATCGGTCCAAGACGGGAGCAGGTTTTGTACCTGTTCGGATAGCGGAAAGATCACACTGGCAGTAGTGGCAAACTCGAGTTTCTTGCGAAAATCAGGGAGCGGTTCAGCGACACTAGACTTGTTGTCTTCTGCAGCAGGTCCAACTTTTGGCCCAGTTGCAAACCCAAGGCGCCTGCTATAATCTCTCGGGATTGCAGACAACAGGTCGATGTCCGGATCGCGTCGAAAGTCGGCACAAAGATTGTGCAAGGTCTTGATGTTAAGTTTACCGGCTTTCGATAATTTCGCAGACTGTGCAATTCGATGTTCACGTCGATATTGGTCGGTAAACATCGACAGTAGATCTGCCGCTGGATTCTTTTCTAGTGCAGCATGGAACTCGTTGAGGAGATCTTTATTCCATTGTGGTGCATCTTGATTGAGCAGCGACGGGACTTCCTCGTTGTCAGGCATGTCTGTTGCAGAGGAAGTGGGACGAGAAGGCGGTCAGAGAGTCAACAACCTCATCTAGTGAATCGGTCACGAGATTGTCTATGCACGTGACAAGACTGATGCTGAATATCACGTGATTTTCACATGCCTACGATTTTGTGGAGTTGCAACAGCCATGATGTGGAAGACGGCAATGCCGAGGAAGTATATGACGTTCTCATTCAATAGTATTAGGCAGCGCATATCGCCCCAGGCGCATAAGACCTGAAAGAGAAACCACCCTATGTCATGCGCGCTATACATACAACCCACTGATGGTAAGTTATGTGGGTCGGTCAACTTTTCTAGCATAACACCCTATACACGTTCGCAGGTATTTTTGAAAGACACTACATCATCTTTTGCATCGATGGTTATTATGTTCAGAGCGAAATAGCGCCCCAAGTCCCGTGGTCTAACGATACCTCTGCTAGCGACCGACCGGCACTGACAGCATTCACCTGTCCATGCGTGGACGGACTTCGTGAATGTGCTTCAGCATTCACCTTCCGACGCATGAAGATGCGTCCCGTGATCTAATTCACCTTCCAATGCCTAGGGGTGAATCCCGTGATTTTATTCACCTTCCGATGCATGGAGGTGCTATAAGCACCGACCAAGCGCCAGACAAAATGTTCCCATAGGCTTTGTATTGCGTTCGACAACAATTTCTCAATCTTGCCCACTATTCTCATTCGACCCTACGTGTGTTGACACTTCAGTATAGTCTTGGGTAAGCCGGACATCAATGGGCCTGTCCCTACGCTCTCTGCACATACAAGCTAAGAGGTCTCCTTGACCAACTTTTGCAGGCCAGCAGAACTCGAACTATCACGCCTCCCCCTCTGCGTCCTCTCTGCAAGATTTTCAACATGCCGCTTGCTAAACTTCACGTTGCCATTTACCACAACGACATCATGTTCAAGCACTGGAGTCTCTTCGTTGAAGGACCTTTCGATACCGAGAAGATCATCTTCCATGTCACGGGATCCTCAAAGCGCTACAAACAAGAAGTCCGCCAATCCGATGCTCGGAATTCCTCGTCTCTCGCAGAGTTGATTCTTCTTTGTCAGGTTGACACATCTAAGATCCGCGAGATCGAAGCTGCGGTGCAGAAGACGGTGGTTCACAACGAGATCGCGGTGTGGAATTGCCAAGACTATGTGCTCGAGCTCCTGGACAAGATGGAGGAAGAAGGCATTCTTGACGAGACTGATCAAGAGTACCAAGAGGCTAAGAAGGCTGTTCGTGCCAAGATGGAAGGTTTTGATTAACCAGATTGTGCTTCATACTTGTACGTACCTATGCTCGACAGTTGAGAAAGATAAGCCGACTAACCGATCTCAAATAGGGTTTTCCAGAGCTTCTCTTTCTTCTTTCTCTGCGACTTCGATTTCCAAGATTGCTACTTTCGAGAGACTAGGAGAGTTTGAAAAGGGATTGACGTTGTCATGCTTTTATGGCCGATCGTAAGGCTTGACCTGGAGGGGGATACGACGTAGCTTCGGGCGCTAGCGTGCTGTCTATGCTACAACATAGATAGCGCTACCACTATAGTCTACCTCATGCTAGTCAGCGCCTCCTATATCGAATCACAAAATGACACCTGCAAAGCATACCTGTCTCTGATTTCAGAGTATTTTGACTGCCTCTTTCCTGAGAAATGGCTTCGATTTTGCTGGAGCTATTGCTCTGAGAGACAACTATAGTCATACCTGTCTCCGAGATCAGGGTACTTTGATGGCCTGTTTGCTAGGAAATGGCCTAGATTTTGCTGGAGTTATTGCTCTGAGCTGCAAATTCATGCATACATGCCTCTGAGTTTAGAAAAGTTTCACTGCCTCCTTGCTCGAAAATGGCTCGAATTATGCCAGAGCGATTACTCTGAGATATGACCAGAGGCATACCTGCCTCCGAGTCCAAAGAGGTTCTACTGCCTCCTTCCTCGAAAATGTTCTGGTTTGTCTTGTAGCAATTGCTCTGAGACACAACTACAAGCATACCTGCCTCCGAGTATAGAAAAGAGTTACTGCCTCCTTGTTCAGAAATGCCCTAGATTTTGTTATAGTCATCACTCTGAGATGTAGCCATAAGCGTGCCTGTCTCCGAGTTCGGAAAGGTTTCACTGCCTTCTCGTTTGGTAATAGCCGAACACGGCGAGCGAGTACAGCGGAAGTAATGAAGCGGAGTCATAACCCCTCTGCCTGTAGACAGTGCTCATTGGTCTGCGATTTGCAGAAGACGCCTTTGCGCAGGAGAGATGCCGCGGCTCAGCCTGGCAAATGCGTATGCCCCTGCGCAAGCGTGGAATTGCGCTTTTCCACCAAAGGTAGAGAGCCGAACTGTCGCTGTTGCAGATGCTCGACATGCCTAGCAAGACCAGAATCCGGTGTCGTCCATGGCCATAAGCGCGAGACGCAATGTCTGGACGGTGTACTCGCTTTTGCAGCCAGCTAGCTGCTTTGGTTGCCCGCGCGATTCGCTGCGGACTTGCAAACTTCCTACAACATCTAGTCTGAGCAACAAGAACCCTACAGAGGACCATGAAACTCGGCTGATCAGCCCATTGCTGGGCACAGATCGTCATGAGAAAGTGTTTGGGAATTTCCCAGGGAAAGATTCGATTCGGCGTCTCTGAATCAGCAGGTATACAGGTGCAAGAAGCTTCATAATCGACTCAAACAGCTGTGGCATCAGCATAGCATAAGCTCATTGCGTACTACCGCAGGCTGTTACAACATACAAAATGGCTTGTAAAAGTTTGTGCGAGAGAGTAGATGCAGGAACTTCTTGCAAGAACTAAGCGCGAGAGCGAATGGCTGATATTGACGTGCACTGGCGCCGACACGGTGCTGGAGACATGACGTCTCGTCTGGCTCTACTCGGATGGCCGTCTTTGGCTCACAGGACAGGCCACATGGAGTCCAGATCCTGTCAAATGTCGACTTCAATTCTCTGGTCGCACAATCTAGACGAGTGCGGTATAAGCCGCACTGTCCTACCAAAACCATGCGATAACACGCGCCATGGACCTGGTCGTAGACAAGAATCATATGCTCACGTGCTTGTCCTATAGAAGGGAAACCAGATTCAGCAGATGGGGGCAGGCCGGCGGCCAAATCCAGTCTCGCGCTAGGACGAGTCAACATCCGAAAGGAATTAGTCCCAAAAGTGTGGCTGGCTGAACTTCCAGTCTGGAAACGCAACCTCGTCCGCGTCGGCGCTAGAGAAACGAGCATTCATGTGCCCCTGCCGCCATTCTTCGCGTCTATTGACTCAACCCTGGGTAACGTGCGTGGGATTTAGAGGATGTCTGGGACTGCTCATGCCACGCTGCCTTGCGCCAAGTTTTTCCATCCCGGCCACCCACGAAATACCTCTACTACATGAAAAGAGCACAGGAGCAAACGGAGCTACACCCGCTGGCGATGCTTGTCCAAAGTTTGGAGCGGCACCGAGATGACATTCTAGGCCTTAAAGGATGGCTATGCAGCCACGTAGGTGAGCTCAAGCTGCATCAGGCGCCGACTAGGCGTTAGCCTGACGCCTAACCTTTGAGCAATAGGCAATAGGCAGCTTCTAATCGTGCCTAGGCAGTACACACACTTGACTCTTGTATTAAAAGTGGTGTTGGACCCGAGTGCCTTCCAGCACTTCGGAGTAAGTCGAGAGCCCTTTGTCGCACTTGGTCGGAACGGCGCCCTTTGTTGCGCTTGTTATTAAGAGTCGACGCGCCTGTACTGCGTATCGAAGATAGTACGAATAACTGTTACAACTGTGAGAAGAGGTGCAGATAGAGACGAGTGGTCGCACGAGGTATCTAAGAGAGGCGCGTAGGCGCAAGCCAAGAAGTGAATAGATGCCTAGGGCATCAGCTAAAGGGTCGAGTTGTTACTGCGTCCGGAGCACCGCTATGTTCCGCAGAGAGCTGTCTTCTTCGATATCGCCTGTGCTGTAAAAGGAAATCGACAAGTAGTCCCAATTTAGTATGCGATTCTTCCAAAACCAGGTCTCTTCGCTCTTAAATCGTGTCTTTTGTTGGAGAGTTCTTTGTTAATCTGGGGCTTGATAATCCGACGTTCGGAGTCGCCGCGCGTGTTCGTAAACAAGCCTCTAGCAGTGGAGACGGCATTGGTCGCCAAACGAGTAACAGACTCCCATATGTTCAGCCGTGCAGCAACGTACTAGATTCCCGGCTGCCGCAGGTCTAATTGGGCAGCAGCTACAGCAACGTGGAACAGGATCTACGCCTGTACAAACGATAGAATAGGCTCGAGACCCTTGAATATTGAAGGAGATTGCTATAACAAACAGCCATTGCTTAAGCCTAATGCATGTTAATAGGTACTCTTAACGGGAAGAGCGGCCGCGTCTTACCTCATTTTATAACCGGACAAGAATTCGAGAGGAAGGAAAATTCGGCTGCGAGTTTGCAACGATCGTAGTTAGGGGAAGGTGAGAAAGTAGAGACAGGTAGATTAAGTATATAGCATTTTGCTATTCAGGCACCTTGTACGGAATCAGGGTTCTCGTGGGGTGCTCCTTGCACACACTAGGTATTTTAGAGTCTAGTAAATAAGCTCTAAGCTCGTAGGGAAATTGGCACCTAACTACCTAGAGCCTTGCTAATTTGAACATGGTTATATGGGTAACGTCAGATTAGTATGGACCCCTCCGCCGCCGTGTTACGGTTCTTCCCGCTACAAGGACAACCGACCAATTAGCATCGAACAAGCGTAGCAGCTAAACAGAGCACCTATTAGGCAGACGCCGGGCGCTCTGCTGCCACCCGCGCTGTGCTCTGTCGCGCTCTATAGTAGAGAGCGCGAGAGCGCTACAGAGCAGACAGCCAAGGACTAGCAAGTCTTATTATATTTAGTAGCGATAGATATCGCCTCTCTAGATAGCTATCGCGTACAACTTACTATCTAATTCTAGTAATTAGATTTCTTACTATTCTATCTTACTAATTAGAATTAAGTAAACCTTCCTACTTCGTTGCCTTTCTCTAGACTACCCGATAAGCTTAAATCCCGATCGAGCTTAAGCTTCTGCTTAGTAAGATCTTAGGTTATTAATACCCGTTAATTAAACCTAATACGCCGTTAGCTAGCATCTACTATTAATTAAGGTTTAAAAAGAAAGATTAAGAAAAATATATTAGATATAGAGGGAGATACTATCGAGGTAGTTAATCTATTATTATAACGATAACTAAGATTAAAATTAAAGTTCGCTACCGTAGCGCGCGGAACTACGACAGGAAGTAGGAGCTAGCCTCTTCCTATACTATACCTACTACTCTACGACGATCTATATCTATAAACTACTACTAATATAGATAAGTATACGATAGCGATTTCTAATATTTATAAAATCTACGTAGTTCTAGCTATATTAGATAGTCTAGACGCGCTTCCTTCTATTAGACTAGAATTAGACCCTATACCCTAGAGTTAAGATTATAAAGGTTAAATAGATTCGTCGGACATATCCTATAGGCTAGATATATTTATCTCTTCTTCTCGTATTACTTATAGTATAGAGCGCGGATCGGATTATTTATAAGAGGCTCGTAATTAGTTACTCTCTCTATCTAGCTAAATGTTATAGCTTAGAATACTAGATTATATAGTACTTTAAGTACTACTAATATAGATATATTACGTAGAGCTACTATTAGATCGAGACCTATAGATACTATATAGAATTATACTATACGGAATAGTATACGAACTAGGACTAACTCTAATATACTAATTATAAGAGACTATATCCTATATAGTCTAAAGACTACCTCGTCTAGAGCTAGGCAAAAGTACGCGTATAGTAGCTTTAATAGATAGGACTCTAGTTTTATTAGATATTAGACTAGGAGATAACTCCGAGCTAGACAAATAGTAACTAGTAAATAGTCGAGAATCGGTAGCAAAAGTAGAATAGACTAGGACGCCTACTATAACGCCCTCTAGTAGTATATAGCTCGGGCGCTACTAACTAGAACTAGCGACCGTCTATTATAGGCTAGGTCCGTATATATAGGACTACCTAGAAGTCGGCGGAAGATAGCAACGACGACTCTAGCTTATATACGTAGGAAGTATAGAAGCGTCTATATACTTATATACTCGAAGAAAGAAGGCTCTCTCTTCCTCTCTTCGAGCTACGTTCTATTAATTAGAGCTACTCTATATAGTAGTATAGAGTACTAAGCTCTATCCGTAGTAACTATACTTATAATAACTATACCTACCTTTCTATCTATATCTATCTATAATACTACGTAGCTTCTACTCTTAGATATAGCTATTAAACGCCTTCTATCTCTATTCCTTCTAGAAACTAAAGCCTAATTCTCTAAATATATCGCTACTAACTTATCTCTCTAGTACGCCTACCTCTAGTCGGTCTACTACTATATCGAAGAGTAAGATAATAGCTAAGATAAGCTTATAAGCGAGCTCGTCTACGAGTAAATCTACGTCTCTAAAGCCTAAGAAGCTCTCTAGTCCGCCTATACTAAAATCTCCTAACTATATACTATTATAGATTTCTAAAAGAGCTAGTATAAAGAACTTAAGTCTAAGTTACGCGACGAAGTTATCTAGTTAAGACTTAAAATATAAGAAGCTCTCTACCTAGCCTAGCTAGTAGTATAGACCCTACTCTCTCTACCTACTAAACTATAGGCTAAAGAGGGCGTAGATCCTCTTATAGAAACGCTTACGCCTCTTACTACCTTAGCTCCCTTCTCTTCTTAGCTCTCCGAACGCGTATCTAATACTAATAGGTTTTTAGGTAACAAAGTAGACCTCTAGCGCTTTATAAACTAGGTAACCTAAAAACTTACTATTAACTACGACTATTTCCTATCTGCCGAATCCTGCCTTGCCTACGTCTAAAACTAATTAAAAGAAGCTACCTATAATTAGGTAGTACTCTATATATACTAAAATCTTACTATCTGCCCGACTAACTTCTAAGACGTTCTTAATATTCTAGAACGTACTTATAGCGACCTTAACCGAGTATAGAACGCCCGAAACTAACTCCTCTACTACTACTAGACTAATAAAGACTATAATATCTTTTTTACTAAGTTCTAACGCCTTGGCCTAGAGAGCGAAATAGTTTCTAAAATATCTCTTACTACTATACTCGAATATACTATCTCCGACGAGCTTAAAAGGATACTAAAGTATAGCCTACTACTATTATACGAGTTTTAGGCACTTTATAGACACTTCTAGGACCTCGACTAGCGTATATAACTCTATAGCTCTATACTTACTTAGAAACTCTATTCTATTTCGAACTCTCGCGCTCTTATACCTAACGACTACCCTCGTACCTCCTAGTTTACCTACTAGGAAAAAAGCTCTATTCTAAGAGCTAAAAATATAGGCGACCCTATAGACCTAGATATAGGTCGTAAGACTAATAAAGAGCTTAGAAACTACTACTACTATTAGAAAGTATAGTCTAGTTAGACATTCTAAGAGACACTTTAGGATAGC
>ANSM01004100.1:0-13996 GCA_000347735.1 Cercospora canescens BHU | reverse complement strand
CGTTCTAACGGCTGCAAGCCATCGGAGGCGACGCCTGGGACCCAGTGCGGAACGCGGGGAGGCTGGGCTATAGGCCAATCCTTAACACCTGCAGTACTCCCTCTCTAATGCACTCGCCGCCATTACATGCAACTCGGATCACCGTCCCTCGCGAAAATGCAAGAGTATGCACAACCGAAGTGTCATGACAGCCTGGGAGAGGAAGAAATCCGTCACAAAATTTGATCTTTGCTGGATGTGAACTCCGCAATCGCAATGGAATCGATAATGGGTACCGTCAGTCCTTCTATCCAGTGAAGAGTAAATTTCAGAGGCACATATATAAGTTCGTTTCACCCAACAGTCCTCAGCTCTTCGCCCGACTTTCCACAAATTGTCCAGGCCGACTTCAGCGCAGCGTTTCTGGCATTCCACCTCGCATTGTCCACTCTACCTTGTTGCTTCTACTGCTTCATTGTCTCTGCACCGCGCCTCCCAAACACTCACTCGTGCCTGTCATTGCCCGCGAACCGCCATTGCAAGACACCGTCGTCGCAATCGACCTTACTGGCATTTTTGCCTTCAAACCCAAAGACCAAAAGAGCAGACATGATCGTCATTGTATGTGCTACAGAAAGAAAACTATGCTTCCCATGTGCTGAATGGCGCCGCTTTCACACAGGAAGAACTGCAAACGAGGAAAATGAATTCATCGTTCCCAGCAGCTGGTCAGGTGAATCCCCATGAGGTGTTGGAGAAGTGTTTGGGCTTCTACCTGCCCTGGGGCAGTTCGAACTACGACGTGTTCTATCAATTCTGCGACAAGATGGACGACTGCGTCACAGAAACGATCCGTTCTGACAAGTTCGGCGGTGATGTCTCGGACTGGAACTGGTTGAACGACTTTCTTGGGGACTTTGGCCCAAAGATGTGGCCACAAGAGAGTGCTCGCCCGTAGTTGAAAGACGAGTCCTTGAGCGAATCCTACCAGAGGCGTCTGTTCTGGGAAGAGGTAGAAGATCAGAAGCAGTGGGTGAGTCTGTAGCATTCTGGTTTGCTCCAAGCTAATTTTGGGTCCAGAATTCGTGACCTTGTAGGGGCATTAGTCAAGTTGAAGAGAGAGTCAGCACCCTTCACAACGCCAGCGAAACGGCAGATCGGGACGGACATGGAGCAGCCGAGCAAGCGCCTGCGAAACGTGAGGCGCTCAGACCCTGAGCGTCTTGAGACCTCGTCGGCAAACGCTGGCACGGGAGATAATGCTGGAGGCAGTCCTCGTCCACCGTGTCACGTGAGGTATGAATTACCAGCCACTTCATGGCTTGGAGCAAAGTCTCGGGCTGACACGTTCCTGAGTAGACAAATGTCAAGCTTTCAGGTGAGCCGCAAGGATCCTGTAGGCACACCACAAGCTACAAGTTCACTGCCACCCAGCCCAAGTGAGCTCTTTGCCAGACGCAGACGGCTATCCGGCAACTGTCCGACAACTTCACCTTTGCAGGGATTGGGCAGCAAACCAAATCCTCCGTCCTCGGGCTCCACAAACAGCCCGAGCAGAAGGGGAATAGCATCAAGGACCCATGCACTTTTGGAGCGGGAACCCTCAGGATTGCAGCACCCCCCGAAAATTGCATGCTCTGCTCAGGATCCTGCTGCAGACGATCGAGTAGTGGTTGATCTTACTCGAGAAGATTTCGGCGGCACTCCCGTCCAGACCAATATACATCCGATCAGCCGAGCGAGGTTTCGTGTCACATGGCATCCGGATTCAGAGTCGCGCTCCGTATCAGCAATAGCATGCAAAACTTTTGAAGACTTCTTTCGCTACTTGGAAGCATGCATGCCTGAAGCAGTAAAAGATAGATTTGCTCAAGGGGGCGTATCTTTCACTAGTGTTTACATACAGCTTGTGTCCGATCAAGCCCCATACGACATGGTCCCTCTTCTTATTAGCCGGCAACAGAAGCACAGAGATGAAGAATGGGCAAAAGCGAGGAATCGGTTGGTACAAGAATGTCTTCAATGGCTCAACCCTCCACCACTTTTAATAACGGCCCTGTGTGTGGCACATGGGTGATTGTTTCCTTTGAACTTCGCTCAACGTCTCGGCCGGCACGTGATCTTCCGAGTAGCTATGGTATAGCAGCAGGGTTTTTATATAGAGGTCTCACAATGCAAAACTGAGAGTGTATCGTGGCATAAGCTTTCAAGGTCCCGTCTTTTGCAAGATTCCAACGCTGAATGTTCTCCCTACCGCAAAGCGCAGTCCTGGCATGTTCAGCCCACCTTGTAATGCGGAAGCAGTCAGGCTCCGAGAATTTTGCAAACCCCCGATCCTAGACGTTCTCCCTACCGCGGCACCCACTCGCCGTTTCCGATCCCAATCTTGCATGGCGCGTGGTCGATCGGCTTCTTCTTTGTGCAAGCCTCGTAACCAAACGGTGAGTATGCCATAATCCAGTGCGCGGGACCGCCTTTCACTTTACAGTGGAACCAGTCCCTACCACTGTACGCCGCTTCGATAAGATCCCATTTGCATCGGTCGTACACCCAAAGCATCGTCTTATCTGGCACCCACCGTCCCCGAGCTTCCCATTCAATCCAGACATCGCCGCAGCGATAGCCATCGGCGCGGGTTTCTTTAGTATGGGTTCAGCAGAGATTCTCGTTTTTAGCCGTTCGTGGCAGCTCACCTCTAGGATTTTTCTGGAGTATATCTTTCATCTCCCTGACACATCTTCCAAGCTCGGTGCCGTTCCCATTATGGGTCTCCGCCTGCCAGATCTTGGTCAGCTGTGCCGACGACAATGTCGCCAGGATGGCGGCGGTAAGAGCGAATAGATTAGTGACTTTCATGCTGGGCGATTGTTCGCTGTATCTGTTGGTCTTGGAGTGTTCGAATGGTGGCGTCCAAGGATTATATTGTGGATGCAAAGTAGAAAGGGTGCAAGAACAGAGTACGGACTTACTTGTCAATTAAGCTCCTGACACCTACCGTCCCAAGCCTTGCCTGACACTGCCTCCTGGCGGCAGGCCATGGAGCTACACATCCTCGTTAGGCTCAGATTAGAGCATTCCTGTGCGGACCAGATATATAGTTTGGTCATTTGGACCAGTCGACCACAGATTTCGTATCTTTTGGTGTAGCTTATCGGCAAAGCTGCCATTCACCTCCACTCGATAAGCGAGGACAAATCAAGCTTTCGCCAACCACGAGCATGTACCATGGTCCTGCTTTCCATTTGTATCATGTTACTTAAGCGGCGATCCTCAGTGGAGGGCTGTCTTTTGGATTTGCTACTCTTCAATGGACCAATACATCCTCATACAGATGATCCTGCACACCGAGCAAGCCGCATAGGCTGCAGTATTCTTGGGTCCTGGCATTCGGGTACTCTCGCATGCTCCATGCCAGCAGCCGACGTTCTGTGCTTATACAAATATTCTTGTTAGCGCAAGACATAGCTTGAAGTCGGGAAAGCCGCAGCGAAGGTGCGCTCAAGTTAATGATGGCTTTGTATCGTGTCGCGCGGAGATTCTAAAGGATGCTAAAGAGTGCTGGGGAGCGAAGGCTCTTAATTTCCAGGATTCCATTTCTTTTGGCTAGTCAGCTTGTACATCGAGTACGAGATCGTGACGCAAAATTGAAGCCGGAAGTATTGTGACACGATGCTTTCGTACTTGGTGCGGCAATGCAGGTACTGAAGCACGCAATACCCCCTTCGACACTCTCGAACCTTCACTAACATTGCTAATGTCACAACAAATCTACGTTTGAGCCCACAGCCGTCTGATGGGAAGCCCGGAAGGAGAGCTACATTCAGCCCCATTCGCGGCCGTCCGCATACCAGACTGCTCAATTGTTGTCAGTTCGACGACGCCGACGACCCAAGTCGCATCGTTCAACGAGCAGTCAAAGGGCCCTTGCACAATCTCTTCCAGAGCTGCGATCTTATCCATAATATCCCCCATGGTGACACCCGTCCTGTTATGAACATTGCCATGTGTTCCTGGATAGCAGAGCCAGATTGTCCTATCCAGCTCTGGCGTCAGGAACCGCCAAAAATATTCCACTGCACGCGTCGGAGGTTGTGTGAGAAACATTTCCCGCCAAATAGCGGCATTCGCATGTTTGAAAATACTGGAAGGGTATATCAAGTTTGTTCGCAGTGTGCCAAGTTTGATACCGCTGAAGACTTGGGGACTAGCAGGATCGTCATCGGCCCAAGGACGCCTTCAAGCAACCAGGGGATTGAAGCGTCCCACGAACACTCTACACTCGTGATGAGAGGCTGTATCTTCCCGAGGTTCATAAGCATAGGGCACATCAGGATCTGCCTCGCTCACCGGCTCTAGACTGTATTCGTCTCCTTCAGGTTGTCGGATCGGATATTTGTTAAAGTAGCGTGCTACTAGGCGCGGCTTTTCTGGCTTGAGGAATAGGGCTTGCTGTAAACATTCGCTGCGCTTGACGAGACCCCGCCACAGCCCACACGTCCTCTGCGAGAGAAGAAGATCCTTTGTTGGCAGCAACCATAATATCATTTCGATCACTTCCGCTGGTAAACTCGCGATGGACGCCATCTCAAGCAGAATGCCGAAAGATCGTTGAAATCTCGCGGAATGGTCTCGCTCCGGAGAAGCTGCAGCAGAGAGCGGAGAGCGTCGATGGTAGAGTAACAGCGGACCTGGCCGGGTGGTGGAAATTCAGAATTGGCGCGAATACTCCGAGGACGGATGGTGAGTGATGCAAAAAGCGGACACCTGGACTTCAGGCCTTAGAATTTGGTGATTCAGTGGGAAACATCGGTGTGGATGCAGCAGCAGCCGTGTCAACATTGGTTTTGGAATGCTGCCTGCCTTGGTACAAGGGGTGTCTCGTGGGCAACAACGGAACGGCGGTCAAACAGTTGATCCGGCTTGGCGTTCACGATGAAGTTCTCAGGTCGCACATACTGACACTGACACCTATCCGCAAGGACGCTCCAAATTGTTCTCCAAATCCGGGCATAGATACGTTGCCAAAGAAGAGCTGGATATAAGCAGCAAATTCTTGCTTGAATACTTGCAAAGAGCTGCACACCTATCATGAAGAGCGTCAACACAGTACAGTATGGCGCTCTGGAGCGAGATGATGGCGAGCCTGCATATCATTCGCCATTGCAGGGAGCTACTGTCACTGTACTTGGCGAGACCTAGACGATTGTACTCACTATTGTGGCGTTCAGATATACACATTGGAAAGTGGACCGGAAATATCGTCGCCACTTGCGAAGACCACTTGGACGGTCGCTGCTGACCGCCACCCGCTCAGTCATCCTCGGCGAGGGGCTTTAAGGATCGCCTGTAAAGCTGTAGCTCATGCACTGCTTCACTGCATAAGGACTGAGAAGATTCCGATCGACTTTCAAACAGTTTCTGCGTCAGGCTGATCAAGCTGCTTTACGTGGTCTCTTTTATGCGACCATGAACCTTTCTTGGATCACGTCGTAAAGATCGGCCCTTCTAAAAGTCCATGCTAGCCCAGCAGCGTAGGCTGAGCCATGAGAGTAGCCATTTCTGACTCGCGAAGCCGGCTGCTGTTTAGAAGTTCACCAGACCTGTTGTCACATAGCGTATCATAATGCGTGACTTCGGAGCAAAACTGATGCCACAGGCACACTTGGTATGACACCGACGATGTGTGTGTTGCATGTCGGCTGGGGCACACGCTTGCACACATCCGTTTGATGGCTGAAATTGCCCTCGTGCTTCTCCATCGAGCATGACCAACATGCTGAGGCTTAAAGCTCTCGTGCTGCTCCTGTTCCTCCGAATTACACTTCAATGCGCAGCACAAGAAGTTGACCATACGACATCTATTCTCGTTGGCTCCATCGACATGATTCCCTTCCACTTGGCCATCGTCTTGGCGCTACTGAGGACTCATGCTTTCACAGCCTCGACATCAAGTAGCACCTCGACGAGCAGTGGTGGACCAGCAGCGGCCAGCCAGCCTCCGCGTGCGATTTCAGACATTTTTGATATCGCACATAGTTCACATCATGTGTACCGAGATAATGTCTGCGATCCCTGGTTCAATCCACGGGTTGGTACCAGGGGTGAAGGCGAACTTGTCACTTACTGGTCAAGGATCTGGTTACTCAATCGCGCAGCCTCGGATCGTCTGCAGAATCGTGCGCAGACCGTGGCCCTCAGCCGAGCGTTTTTCAGGAAATTATTTGGGGACGAGCCAAGGCACGGGCATGAACAATCTGCATGCTCAAATGCTGGATGACGCTCGAAGTAATTTACCCATTCCTCGTTAAAGCGGCGCCTGACATTAACGCGGAACAGCTGTATTCACGAGGATCGAGCAAAAGATGTCCCAAGCAACGCCGGTCAAACCTGTCATTGTATGCGGTACGTTGGATTGGCTTTGGTATACGGATCCCGACGACTTAGCACTCGATGAGCACGCACAACTTCGTAGAGATTCATACGGCCGATATATGACACTCCGTGTGTACGAGAGAAGCCAAGGCAATACAATGGTCGGTATGTTCTCCAGCTCCGCAATCTACTCACAGCCAATTCATTTACCGCTTCTAGATCAATACTGGTGGTTCTGGGCGAATCGGAACACCATAGGCCATGATTCCGGACATGTACGAATTATGAAGCGGGATTTCCCTCCTAATGCTGATGGCACACCTCCTTTCCCGGTCTTTTTCGCTGCCGAAAACCCGATTTCGAGACTCACTCGATCTGGACCAGCGCCAGTAACTCATGGAAGAGACTTTTGTGAAAGAACACACGAAGAGCACACCTATTGCCCGCGGAGAATGTCCACGGCAGGCCAATCCTCAGCCCAAAAAGTTCCAATTACGATTCTCTGCCCGTCAAGTTTCCATCGATTTCCCCGTGATACGCAAGATGCAAGATTCCCGCCAAGAATGCCCGATAACGCGGAGCTGCAGCTGTACGGAGTCAACGCGCTTTCACTCTACCGTGAAATGGTGCGAAGCCTCTTTGATCACTTCCCCGTCCCAAATGTTCGGCGTCAATCGAGGAGAATGCCACTGCTCAATCGCGCGTAAGTTCAGATCAGTTCAGGATCCAAGACATTGCAAGACAAATGACTGAGTCTATCGATTGCTTAGCTTTCCGGCAGACAAAAACACGTGGGAAGTCTCTTACAGGCACTTTGTTGAAGACTGCCTGTCTGCAATGTACTTATCCCTCTATGACATGGCCAGTCCGATGAAGGACTATACAGAGCCCAGAGAACTTTGTCTGGTATGCATTGGCGGCTTTTTATGAAGCGCGACTGCACTGTGACTTTTCTAATGGAGTGAGGAGACCACAAGGAAGTCTCGTGAGCAATGTTGAACTGCGCAACGAGGTGGTTCCATGACGTGTTCTGCGTGAATTGGGTCTGAACGGAGCCTGGAGAGCTTGCTTTAAAAATTCGCGGAAAATGCTGCGGAATAGCATGCAATGGAGGTGACAGTACATCATGTACATCAACCATTTTCAAGTGTGAGAGCAGGGGAGCTTTCGTGGAAACTATGAGGCCTGGAAAGCTCCGCGGACATGCCAGGCTATCGACTCAACATATGTAGTCCAAGAGACAGAAACAATGATTTCAGAAGAACGTCAACTTGAGGATCACACTTCTGACTGACGATTTCGCCATTGAATGACAAGAAGTGAGGTCAGAAATTAGGTGTAAGTAAATGGTACATTTCGATGAAAAATCAATGCGCCGTCTGGATAGGAGGTCCAGCGTACACACAAGCCTGGGTACGTACGAAACTCTAAACACATTTCTCCATCTCAGAACAAACAGCGGGCATGTGAGTCCTTTCCTAATGCTGCAGTACTCACGGAACGAGGGAATACAAATGCTTGCATCCGCCAATTGCAAGAGAAATATCTGGGCTGAGTCTATTGCACACAACAACAGAATGGGATCTCGGTGAGAGGAAGACGGCGAGCAACAACAAAATTCCCTTGTCCGTACAATTTGGATTTCAAACAGGTCAAATATGGGCCCTCGTGTTCTACTATCTGACAGGCGACTTACAGTGTGTGTAGTTTGAGGAGAGAATCTCTGTGTTATATGGGACCAGTTCAATCTTTCCATTCTGACAATTGATCCAGCGCTCAGTTTAGACTTCGCAAGATGAGATTTTGCCGCTGTCAGCGATGGTATGTGTGAGAGAGATTTGTGGCTCACGATCTGCGAGAAAACACTGTGTCTATTCCCTCGACCGGGTCAACTTCTTCCTGCTCGTTCACTCCCTCTGCCCCTATCGCGACCAGGGCCTTTCTTGTGTATTCCCGCGGGTACATGCCATATCCTCCGCTGAGCAGCTTCATCTTGATTCTGTAGCTAACATTGTCAGGCTCAGAGTCGGCTGCGGCAGTCTTGGCCACATGAAGTGCAAGTGTTCCGAGTGGGTTATCGTTGAAGATGGCATTCATCGCCATGGCGACTGCCTCGTCCTGCTGTGTAGAGCGAGCTGTCAGGCGAGAGTGAAGGTAATCAATGGTAGATCTCTGGCAGCCGAGGTTTCGAAGCAGGTCAGTCGAGGAGAACTCAGGTGCGCTGAAATCACCGTCCGGACTGAGTTGCCAGTCGAAGTAAGACTGAACAGCATTTTCGCAGCGAGCCACTGTGTTGACGACGACATCGATCCAGGCTATGACTTTAGCTGAATCAAGAGTGGAGGGCATCTGTCCAAAGTCGATGGCGGAATCGAAAGCGTGACGACCAAACCACTCGTCGTCGTCCTCGGCACTCTCTTCTCCATCATCTGGCAAAGCTTTGACAGAAAACATATCCATGATATTCGTCAGATCAGGACAACCGATGAGGAAATCGTATTGCCTCTCACAGCAGCGGAGAAATCGGGCGACACGATCGTATGTATGCTCTGCGAATGTGTCAGCAGTGTCTACTGAGATTGTCATTCGACAGTTGGGAGAAGCATACAGGAACGACGAGGACTGTTCCGCAGCTTGGGCATTCGAGATTGCATGTTGTGCAAGAAGGAGAGACTGAAGCACTGCCCCAATCTCGGCGTTCATCTTGATCTCGTGAGCACAATTCGAAATAGTATTGCTTGAAGAAGCGCTGCGGGGTCCATCGATCTGGAAGAAGGGACTGACGAGTCGAATCCCTCGCAAGGTGACATGACCTGAGCTGCAATCGAGAGAGTCCGCCTCTGTGGCTGTTGACGTGGCAGTCGAATCATATTGAACTGCCCACTTATCAGTATCCAACTCATCATCATCGTCATGTGCGCTGAGTTTGTTGGCAGGAATCTGATACTGTATCCCATTCTGTCCGCAACAGTTACATTGTACAGTTGTTGGGTTTTGGAGAAGTCGATAAACGTACCCTCGTGCATCTTCGACATACCTTCCGACCTTGGCCGCCTGCGCCAAGATGAGTTGGATGGACAGCCGTACTGTCATGCTCGAGCTTTGAGACATGTTTCGCAATTTTCGATCCGATGGCAAACTCCTGATCCTGAGCACAAATGATCTCCAGCGACGAAATCAATCAGAGTGCTGGACCAGCAGAGCCATGGTGAGGCGCGTAAGATTCGCGTATTTGAGCTGCACGGAATACTCTTTGTAAACACAATACAATGAGCATTGTTCTTTCCGAGGGCGAAAGAGTGTGGCAAGGGCGAAAAACAAAGAACAGCTTCAGTGTTGACGTCTTTTATCAATTCTGACGATGGGGCAGCACCGCTCGAGCTGTGGACTCGAATACCTCAAAGCAGCCGTCCGCGCGTCGACGATCCCGTTCGGCTTTGCACAGTCTGGAATCCACGTGCAAGAGAATGCTTCCATCCACATGTGGGATGGGCACAGCCCGGGTCCCATTGGGCACTCCAATCCCCCACCCGTCCTTCCACGAGCTAGATACCATCTGACGAGTTCAAATGACGTCTAAACCGTCTTAATTATCGCCAATGATATTCTTCCACGGCATGGACGCTGATTGCCACTTATCTTGCTGCTTTACTGATCATTCCAGTGCTTAGGTGCTAGCGTCTTACCACGTGAGTATTCACTGGTTCTCACGTTCACTGCTTGGCATTCACCTCTGGTCTTGCATGCACAGACCGGATCTTGCTGCGTGGCGATCACAAATACCTTCTCACTCCTTATACTAGCTTCCTACTTTCTCTCACCTCATCACTTCGAATACTGGTACAAACTACCACCCCCGACGCTATACCTTCCGCCATTGCCTCCACAACACCGCTGAAAGACGAAACAGCTCAACTCAAACATCACACATCATGAAGCTCACCGCGCTCATCGTCAGCGCCTTCGCCTTTTCTGCTTTTGCAGCTCCGCAGGTAGACCTTGACACCAGGACCATCCTTTACCAACATCAAGCTGACAGGGATTTTAGTCTTCTCTGCAGCCGGTCTCTCTTGATTCGACTGTCGCCCTCCCTAGCACTTCGAGCAAGGTACGCTTAACGTGTACTCAGTCATTTCGCGTCAGAAACAATGTTAACAATGCAACAGAACGCTCTGGTTGCCAGCACACAGACCAAGCCTGTCAACCCAGAGGCCACTCCACCGGTTTCCATCAGCGACGGCGTCGGTGTCTACCCAGAAATCCACAGCGTCATCGCGAACATCAAGCTCGACGACAAGGGCTTCGCTCATCTCGCTGACGACGGCGTCTTTCGTTCCTACGCCGCTGACGGCACTGTCATCGATGCGATTCCGTTCTCCTCTCCTCAGATCCTCGCTCTGATCAACACTCGCCCTCCAGCCTGGGAACCCTAACGCGACGAGCTACTCCGCATGTTCGCCAAGGTGGACGGTAACGAAGTCGATGCCTCGAAGCACGACGTTCTCCTCGACCCACCCGTCAACCTCAAGCCGGCAGTCTTCGGTGGCCCAGACCACACGATGCCAGCACTCGATGCAAAGCTCAACCAACTGATCAAATCGAAGAAGGTCGACACGACTTCTGTCGAAGAGAAGCGTATCACTATGGTCAAGTCGCTCAAGATTTCCGACGACCAGTCCGTCAATCCTTTGTATGCGGCTGGGGTGAATGTCAGTGTGAAGCCAGACTTGTGGTGTGCAGGCCGAATCTGCTCAAGTCATGAGGGTTGCAGAATCTTGGGGTGCGTGGCTTGCATCTATATTGATGCAATCATCTCGAAGGTCAAGGCTTGCGTTTGAGTGGAACGATTCCTGAAGCTTTCGTTGCGAAATATGCCAAGACACCGCGCTCGTCGATGGTGATCTTTGCGGCCAGGTCTGGGGCGGTGGTACGTCGTCGATTCTGATACGACTGAAGCTGATAGTTTCCACGTATTTCGAACACTTAGCTGCTTGATTGGCTACGAGGTTCCGAGATGACCGTCATTGTAGCTAGCTGGTAGAGTGTATCAGTCATGTTACTTTCACAGGTCAAAAAGAAGCCCAAAGGAGTTCTTCACAAATGGTATCATTCCCATGTATCCCCAAGTCTTTCTATGTCTGCTGTACTGCTTCGCGCCACACGAAATTTGCACCAATCAGCGCATTTGAGGGCGCAACAAAGCCACACTCTCCGTTCGGCACTTGAGATTTCCTTTGTTCCTATCAGCACAATCCTAAGGCAGTTTGGGATTCCTGAGCCCAAGTATCGGGCCCAAAAACCTCGCTCATCTCCTAGTTGTCTCCGAGCAAAAAATGACTCCTGTGATCATTCTCGTCGCCATCGCATTGGCGATGCTGCACGTTGACTTACTAGCACGGCAAGAAGAAAGAAGACGAGCGGCAAGACTACGGCAGAGCGCGACAGCTCTGCGCGACTGAAGGAAAAATGCGTACCATGAGCCCATTTGGAGAGGTCGGCATGATCAGGTCAGTTGACAGGTGGTCGCTAGGTTCTGGCGTCAGTGGTCCGCGGAATACGCTCGCCAAGAACGCAAAGTAACGTACGTCTGCAGTGCGCCGGGTTCTCCAGTTCGTCGTACATCTCAGCTTATCTGGAGCCTGTATCCATTCATTCCAGCTAATGGCGGATATTCTTACCCTCCTTGGGGTGTTCCCGAGACTAGCAGAGATGCATTCGGAATGAAGATCGTCCTCGAGAAACTCCGACAAAGGTTGCCGATGTAAAGTGGTATCGACCTCGACTCTCACGGGCCATCAAAGCAGTTCAGGCGTCGCGGATAGGGATTGGGAATCGTTCTGGATCTCCATTTCCACCCCATTCTCCACAACGTATGGACCAGAAGTGGTGGGTGCGATGGCACTTTTCGTGACTGGTATGGCGCATATGTTCGAAACGGCTCTTTGGCTATCCACTCGGAGCCTGCTCGACGTGGTACTGCGGAAGCACTTGTCACTGGTTTGAAGTCACTGTCTGGAGCAATCTGATGTACGCAGATGCGGACGCCTGATCCAGTACAACCTTGATAGTAGTTTGCGCAAGTGATTTTGTGAACCCTTATCTAAGCCTGCGGCAAAAGCCATACGGAGAGAGATTGAACGAGAACTCGACTCTAGGTGCGTGTCTGAGAGTCTGTGATGATAAGGAAGCAAGCATTCTTGCGACTCGCTTCCATCACTATTCCGTTTCTTGTTTCAAAAAGACTGTACATGAAATACTGCAGACGTGCAGGCGGCTTGGCGTCGAGTATTGCGATGGAACCAGAAGATTGAAATAAGCCCATCCGCACCCGCTGCGGCCATCACCGTTTCTCTAGACATTCGCCCGCCTCATTTCACCTCTTTACGAATCCCCGTCTCGCCTAGGAAGACTTTCGCAGCCATAGTTACAACGCCCGCGCAGGCGGTAGCGCCTAGGCTAAGGCTACTACGACGTAGGCACCCTCTGCTCCAACAAGTATCCCACATACATTGCTTATCAGCGTAATTCACATATGTTCACTGACCATGAAGACTTCAATACTTTCATGGCTGGTTCGTGCGCCCCGTTGTGTTCAAGGTCGAGCATCGCAACACTTTGCGCGGTCTCCGAAAGACCGTGATCGATCAGTCCAACTGAAATATGACTATCGATCGCCGCGGGCTATGCAAACTCACATTGACAGTGGGAGATAGTATCCTGGGCGCAAATTCGAGACAACTATCATTGACCGCTCGACAAACCCGGCGCAGAGGTCAGCTGGCAAAAATCGCTTGACATCGAACGGTTGCAAGATCTGAAGTATCAGGCGTCGAAAAGAATCTCCTGTGAACAAAAGTCCGTGGAATATTAAGATTTGGAAGTTTAGTGGCATCGGATATTCCCTCGCATGAGAGTATACATCATATCGCTGGATCACTGCAGTGAGAAATCGCACGTTCGAACTAGCTCGGTAGTGCTGGTGGTGCCTCTGCCAGTCGCGAAGTGGCGGAACACCCGATGCCAGGAACATATACTCGACGAAGGCAGCGGCTACACCCTGAACTACATATTTGATAGGAAACCGAAGCTAGACCTCACCAATGTAAGCCCCGCGGGGACCTGACCTCACTCAGCATCCGTGCCCCACGAATGACTCCGGCAGAAAAGCCAAGACATGTGCAGGTCACAGTCAGCATTCAAATTCAGGGGCTTGAGGTTGTTGATTTCAATCCTAAGCAAGACACTAGACTGCACCTTACCAAGGTGCAAACAGTGGCTGTTTGAACCTTGGAATGTTCCACCACAGTGTTCTCGCACCTTCGCAGGTATGTTCATGCCAAGAATCTACCTTGCGGACCAAAGCCCTCACCTCTCTCCGGCGATGCAATCATGCGTCCGTGGCAAAAGCGTGCGTGAAGTCCGGTACTCTCTAAATAGCCTTCTGCGGCTTCTCTCTGAGCTCTGAGATAGCATTCGGTGTTCTCTGAACATGATCTCCATTCACGTTGTGTCCGTTATCTGCTGCGGCTGGCACGGCAAGTTGGTCTCAAGTTGGTTGATTCCATGTCTGTCTGAGTCTACCGAGGTAGCTATGTACGAGGGGCCGGGTCCGCGGCTGCCTTCAGGCCGCTGCCCGCCAGTTCCG
>ANSM01004094.1:0-60013 GCA_000347735.1 Cercospora canescens BHU | reverse complement strand
GGTTTATTTATCGTTGCAGCTGCACCTGCCTCGACTCTGCAGGGTTCGCGGGTGGTTGGCCGCTAGGAACGCTCTGTCCTCAACGACGCGGCGAGATTGCTCTCCCCCATCTCATCAATCAATGTCATGCTGCCGCCGACGGTCTTGGGACTCGCCACTCTGGCCCCGCCGCGAGTATTGCCGAGAAAGCATCCAGCAGCAGAGTGATGATAATCTCGTGCCTATCACGGCCAGCACCCAACCCACCCGAGCAGCTGTACTGTACTGTACTGGATATGCGCGACGATCGTTCATTACTGCGAATCGGGGCTCGTGCCCCAGCAGCATGGCGTGCACTGTTTACTGTCTCCTCACACCGACTCTTGCTGCCTTCTCGTCCAGAAATGTCTCAATTGACTTTCGGCGTGCACCGCGACTCCACGCTCTCCACGCTGGACAGCGACATGCTACCTACGTACAGAATTTTCACTGCTCCAGATGCACCCCAGACTCTGGTCAGACCAGGCGCCGAGAGCGCTCCTCAACCAATCTCCCGCGGCGTGGTGTTGCTGGTGGTGTGTTGATAATCGGCATCTCACGGCACATCCGCCCTCCTCAATTTTCTCGGCGCGGGCTGATGGTGGCGTCGATCCTCAACTGAACAGTCTGAGAACTGCACCGCCGGCCGGCTGTCCGGTCGACGCCACCAAGGTTCTAAGACTTCCACGTGCACCATTGTGAGGACAACGACGGCCAACTTTAGCCCATCTCAGCGGTGTGCCCTGTTGCCATGTCTACGAATGTGATATCGGGCTACAAAGGCGGGGATCGTGCTTGCAATGCATCCCGCTGCAGACAGACTCCCGCGTGCATCCACGCCTCGTCTTCTTGAGCGGTATCAGGTATGATGTATGGAACGACAGACCATCTCCAAATGCGCCAAGCTTGCATGCACGCGCGTCCACTCACCATCTTCACATTCTCGACACGTACCTGCATGCCCAACTCAACCGTGCGCCGAAAACTTTTTGCTTAATATATCTTCGATCCCAATCGGGACGGTGGAGTCAGCCTCATTGATATTGTCTCGACAACAAGCTTGATGACAAGCTATGCACCCGTCAAACACTGCCCACGCACTACGGCAGTATACTGTAATAAATGCGCACGGAGCACCGAAAAGTTATCTTCCGATTCTTCGGCGGGCTGCCTCGACTACAACAGTGATGACACCTCTGGACGGAGCACGCTCCGCTTTCCTTTTGAGAAATGTGCTGCCCACTTGCAGGGACATATTTGTTTGGGGGATCCTGCCGTTATTTGCAATCCTCCCGCTTCTTCACGCCGCTTGGAACCTGACTCCCAGCCTCAGCCTGAATATGGCTTCACGACGCTCAACCCCGCCAAAGTCACCGAAAGCGCATCATGCGAAGATATGCTGCTCTCCGCCACCTTCCCGGCGGGCACCGTCCTTACAATCTCAATGACTGGCGCGTCCGCGAAAGCTATCGCTCTCGGCTTCTCAATCCGCAGCCGAAATCTTGTACCAGCTGACAGAACCTTTGGCATTTTCCTCAGCAGCTGAGCATACACGTATTCCACTAGTGTCTCCAACGTCTCGTACGCAGTCTCCTGCACAATCTGTCATACTGTCAGCCTGTCGCATTTCATCAAATACATTGCAAGACTTACATTGACGACTTCCTTCTCCAGTGAGAAAATCCCCTCCTCCATTTTCTCCTCCCCTCCTCTCGTTCGCCACTGCAACCCAACAGTAACAACAAGCGGCTGTTTCAACCCTCTCTCATACGCATTCACCCCAATCAACGTCGGGACCACCACCTCCCTCACCTCAAACCCCTCGCGAACTTCCTCCTTCCCTCCCTTCCGATCCCACACCGTCCTCCGCGACACCACCACCCCACTCCCCAACATGCTCCCTTTCGACAAATGCACTTCCACCCCACTCTCCCTCACCACAAAATTCCCTTCCCACTTCATCGCCAACTGCACAACCGCTTTTTCCGTCGCACCAAACACTCCCTCCACCGTCTGCTGCTGCTGCGACGAAGCTCCTATACATCCCGCCCGAATTGTCTTGGCCAATTGCCCATAGTGAATCGTACTCTCGTCCAATTCGTCTTTCTCCGATGCCGTGCGGAAACTCGAATGCAGACGTAATTCGACATTCACCGTTGCGGGTTGTTCTTTGGGATTCCCCCAGACATCCGGAGCCAGGAGTGGGGAAGGGAGATGCAGAGATTGGATGCAGATTTTGTTTTCTTGCGAGGAAGAGGCGGGAGGTGAGGATGTTGGGTGTTCAGTGGCCATTGTGGAGAGATGTCTTGCTTTCTTGGGGGGGTCTTTTTTTCCTTTTCCTCGCGCGTGCGTTTGTTGTCGTTGTTGTTGGTATAAGCCTGTAGTTCCTGGCTAGAAGACGAAAAGATGGGTGGGATGCGGCGTTCTGATCCTTCCTCGCTTGAGACAATCAATGCAGCTCTGCTTTTTCAATTCTCCGCGACGCACTGCAGCTGCGGCGGCGGCGGTGTTATGCAGGTACTCGTACGACACACACACACACACACACACACAAACTCGCATATCCCGTCGTCGTACTTCTCATCAACGGTCGCAGCGTACCGAAGAGTAGTGGACGTCGCATCAAGCGTCATCAACGTCAGCTTACTGTACTTCCGCCGACCCAGGCAAGCAAGGTCCCGTTGAGGGGCAAAAAACCGGAGAAAACGATGGAGTTGAGATCCACAATTCTCAGTTCATTCTCCAAGTGCCCCTCTCGAGCTCTCTGTGCTCCGGCCGGCAGAACGAATCCATCGAAAAGAGAGAGACCCACGGATTTGAGGGTAATTTCTATGCTATGAAGGGATTGTTCGGACAGGTTTGCTAAGGGACTGGATGGTAGGACGCATTCGTTTGACAGGGGTTTGAGAGAGCAATTTTGCCACGAGACGGGACGAGTCGAGTCGAGGAGGGGAAGTGCCAAGTGTAAAACTCCCGGGACCGGCTATCTATCTACATACAGCAGGACGGGACAGGACTGGACTGATAGACGAAACCACTCCGCTGCCTCGTGATCCTTGCGTGGATGAGATCTCTCGGAGATGACAAGGGTAGGTACTGTACAAACGAGTGGGAAAGAAGAAGCAAATGCATACTCGAAAGACATAATCGAACAATCAATCAAATCAAATATACAAACTTCCAATCACAACGGCATGTCTGCTATCGCATTTGCGCAGCAAACCGAATCTGCGTGTGCAGGATCACGACACTAGTCGACAATCCCCGCACATGCATCGCAACCAATTCCCGATCGCTCTGCAGATTATACGACAGGTTGCCCCAAGGCTGGCTGACGATTCGACTGACGCTTTCGGGCAACGGGATGACGACCGTCTCATTGTGCGAAGTGGGAGCGACGTTGGCGAGCATGATCATGAGCTGGTTCTCGAAGCGCCATGCTGCGACGTCTACGTCGGTGCTTCCTGTCAGATCGACATGGCGTTGGTGAAAGGTCCGCTGGTGCGGCGATCCGTGCGCGTGGGAGCGGGAAAGTGATGAGCTATGCGACCCGTCGATGAGAGGGATGGGGTTGCCTCCCAGTAAAAAGTCACTGACAGGAGACTTGGTCAGAACATTCGCCATGTGGCCGTGTGCTTCATGTAGAATGTCCGAAGTGGGGAATAACCAGCTCATCATGCCTTTTGCGTTGTGATTGAAGCTCAGAATCATCATGACCCAAGTCTCGAGAGGCGTAGGATCGCGCGTCCAGTAGAATTCTCCCGAGAATGCCTGCAGCACGCTCCAGAGGGGCTTATCAGGTCCTTCGAGCCATTCCTCGTACGTCGTGAAAGTGTCCAAACGTGTGCTGACGTCGCGCAAAGAGCCGATGCAATTGTCGCAGCCGCAGTCGCCATATGTTTCGTTGCAGGTGGTGTTGAATTTTCGGCTGAATGTGGGATCGATGCTGACGGGGTAGGCATCTTGCATGATGAAGTCCGCACCTGCAGTGTAGGGTTCGAAGTAGTAGTTGTCGCAATTTAAGACCAAACCCGTGGGATGGTATGGGTCCTCTCGCTTCAAGAGATCGTAGGCGAGCTTCGTCGAATTCAGGGCATACTGCCATCCGTCGGGCTCATCGGCCGTGTACCACGTGAGCAGGTTCGAGCGGTCCTTGACCAGTGGTATCTGCTCGGCTACAGAGCTCAAATTGCGGTAGGAATGTCGCATATCGTACTGGTACCAGAGATCGCTTGAATCAAGCCAGTCGAAAAGGGAGCCAAGATCTCCGTCTGTGAAAGCGCATACGGGGTTGATGGAGTTGAATCCGAAATTTTGATATGCCGTGACGTTCGCTAGAGAGTAGTTGAGATATCCATCACAACTTGTGTAGAAACCAAAAGGCAGAAATGGCATGAATTTGTAGTCGGTCGCATTATTCGCGACGAGCAGTCCGCCATTGAGGTTGTCAATCTTCACGGTACTTCCATTGTTCTTCGCTGGTAAAAAGTAAAAGCTGTTGCTGGCTGTGTAGGTGGCAATGCTCGAGCCGTATTTCACTGTTGCAGTGAGATGAATGGGATACGGCGCAAGTCGCGGCTTCAAGGTCGCCAGATCGACTTCTGCGAGGTTCCCGTGAGATCCAACAGGGACCTGGCCGGAAGCCAGCAACTGTCGCGTCTCCACTTCTCGTACTTCGAATTCGAAAGAGGCGTTCACCTTGTTCCTTGGGGCTGCGGTAATTATCATGCCTTCAGGGAGCGGCTGACCATGTACGTGAGATATCTCGGCATCGATTATCACTTGTGCTTTCGTCTCGCTGCTGTCAAAGATGCTGTGGTGGGGTTGGACTTGTGCATGCAGCAGAGGACTCGGTGCCGGGGCGGGAGGGTCAAGTCTACCTCCAGGCTCGAAATTGGGCGAGCTGCGATGCACTTAGCGGCCTAGAAATGATGTCGTGGGAAGTTCAGTCTGGCCCACCCAGCTTCATACGGCTTTCCACACCATCTGGGAATGTCCGTGTGGCTGCCAGAGAGCCCGCCAATGTCATTCTGTGCGACGGCAGTGGTGCTGAAGCTGATCAGGCAGACGATGAGATGGAAGTTACTCGGTAGCATGGTGAGTTTGGAGAAGTCAACGACAACATCGCATTGTGGCGCTCCACCGGGAGTAAGCGGTATACACGAATGTCGGCGGCAATCACGGAGATGGAAGTTGCGTTGATCTGAGATCCTTGTCGCTCCTCAGTTCGACGATTCCAGCGCCCACAATATGCCCCTATCATCGATTTGGCAGGACAGCCAGTATGCGGTTACATGGACCATGATGGCGGTCTCGCGCTGCTTCGCAATTTTATCATCAGGCGGGAATGTTGTGTATTGGGAGCGAGGAGGACAAACGACGTGACCCGAAAGCAGTCAATTACTCCAGGCTTGGCAGCGCGACAACCTCGGCGCAGTTCGGCCCTTCACGCTCCAACCCATCACGAAACTGCGTGCGACGTCTTCACGGGCGACATCATTCAGACGTGTCACTTAATTTCCCTTGGGCATCACTGAATAAGGGAAGCTGTGGTGATCGCCTTCTCCGGCTTGCACGGCACATACGAATCGGCCATATGTCTCCATTGCTTCTTAGAAGTCCCAGCTGGCCACGAGCGCCAATGCCATGCTCCAAATATCCTGTGATGGGACTCTGATAACGAAACGGACAGCTTCTGCAGCTGGGCGGCCGAAAAAGCGGATTTTGTGTGAACTACGGTTTCGAAGGGTTGGGGTGGACGTAGAGCATCAACCGCATCTGTCCACGCAGTTATGCTGCTTCACAAGCACGCTCTCCATTTTCGACTCGTGCGTCTGACCGAGAAAGAACATGATTGACAGAGGTTCCAACACATAGAGATGTGTTCAGACCCATATCACCCTGCATCAGCGCGACTCTCTCACATGCAACTCGGTCAATTCATGAGCTCCAGCGAGGCATGTCACGCCTCCCGAAAAGGCTTTTTGGTGGCCGATTCTGGTGACCCATGATGGGCAGTGCCACCTGCGTGCTTCACTGGTTCCTGGATGTCGCCGGATGTGTCCGAGCAAAACATGCACCAAGGCTTATCTGAAAGGGATCACTTTCGCTCCTCCCCATCGCGCCAAGGATGCCCGTCTTTGTGATGCTCGGTACCTGGATGTACAATGTTGCACGAACTTGTCGAGTCCGCCATGTCTGTGACCAATGGCTTTGCCGAACTAGTGCCAAAGCCTGTCAGTTGCAGCTCGAAACAAAGAAGAAAAGCGACCGACCAACTGGCACATCAGCTGATCACTGCTGGTGATACTTGGTGCAAAAGCCATTGCGAGCCCATACTCCAAGGAGTGGAGCTGGTGATGGCGGAGAGGTGTCCTCATTCATCCATGGCGGCCGGTCCAGTCGCTAAGGCGCCGCTTCGTGGACAGTGATTCGAACTGGCGCATTTCACCAACACTCTGCCCTCGTGTAAGCCAATATTGAAGCGGTACCTTGCGTTCCGTTGTGCGCAATGAGACTAGCTTGAAGAATCCAAGCGGAGAAATGCACTCGTTGCCAGGATCCGCTCACGCTCCAGGTGCATTGACCGCATTGCATATATGTTGGAGACGGGATCTACACTTTCCATCGCTTCGATCACAGCGGTCCTCTCATTGACAACGGCAACTCTCCATCATGGCGAGACTTTACAATCTCTTGCTCCTCGTCCTGATATCGCTCGCTTCAGCGTTCCCTCAACCATCCCTGGATGCCAGACAGCAGTCCACGACTGACTCCCCTTCTTGCTCCACGGATGTTCCAGTCTCTGCTCTCTCTGTCTGTATCTCTGGCGGTGGTAGGGCGGCCATCACCAGTGTTTGCAGGAGCTTGACATCAACCGCCGTCGTGTATGAGACAGTGTCAGTTCTCTCATTTCCAAGACAATTTCTGCCGCAGCTGACAACGATTCAGTCAAGTGCCAAGCACCACAACGAGGACAACCACTGTGGGAACTTCGTTCTCTTCGACCGTTACACGCACTTCGAGCAGGTCGACGACCACAGTGACAACAACGTAAACATGTCATTAACTCTATTGGGGAATTCTCCACTGACACCCCCAGCACCTACACAAGCACCGTCAGAGTGACTAGTGGAACCACAAGTAGCCTTGCCGGAGTGGTTACCACCGGCGTGGTCAGGTATGGAACATGGCATTGAGTGTCAGAACTGCCGCTCACAACTCGTAGCACCACCTTCCAATATACGTGTCCAAATTCAGCGAGCCCAACACCTTTCCCAACATCTGCGCCTTCCGATGACTCTCTCAGCATCGTTCGCAGACAAGTCAACGCCTGTCTTCCGATTCTTCGCAGGAAATATGGTGATGATGGGGTAATCGATGCTTGTCGGTGCCTCCGTCCCACAAGTTCTGTTGCCACTGTCACGGCTACTTTAACAGTCACGGCATTCAGTGGAGTTGTTTCCGTCACGGTACGAAGTGTTGGTGTCCTCGTCGGAGACTTGCAGCTTTCTGACAATCTCAGGAATCGAGGACTGCAACCTTTCGTACAACCAGGACAACGACAACGACGACGTTCACTTCAACTTCTGTTGTTAGTTCCGATATCGCAACATCGACTACGGTACGTTTGACGATGTTTAACTCATGCCATCAAACTCATACTGCTTGCAGGTTCCGGAGACCGTCCCATTCACTAGTACCGTCACTACAACAGATGTCACCACCGTCACTACTGCATACCCTCTTCCTACTGGACGTTTTCGTATCTTCATGACCATCAATGGCCAAAGACTTTATGGCAGAAATATCCAGGCTGCTAGCAACAACAATGGTACAGATGTAATCGCACTCGTGCCTGGAAGGAATGGTGCAGCTTCGTTTGGATTCAACAACCTCCTCAATCTGATCCTCTCTGGCACCCAGACTAAGATCGCAGTTGAACAGCAGACTTGGGCAGTACCATTTATGTTTGTTGTTCCAAACGGATTGCCGCTCGACGACCCCTGGACTGCGCCAACCTTTGCTACATGCGATGCTACTTTGGTTGGAGCTGGATCTCAATCAAGCTACATCTTCGCAGCATGCTTTGCCGGCAATGAGCCGAATCGTCTTCTTGCATTTGGCTCTCGCGGGGTGTGGTCTGGGAATGGCAGCGGTGACGGCGACGCTGCTGAAGCTATGCAGAATGGCACCTGCATCGCCGGCACAGTAGGAATCGAAGCTGTCTCTGGATCTCTTACTCCTATACCAAGCTCCACATCATCGCCTGCAGAGTCCACAACACCAGGTGATACGGGCACCTCATTGCCAACTGAAGCTACGACTTTGACAGTAGATGACGGAGAGCCCACTGAAGTCCCGACGAGCCCAGTCGATACGAATGCCCCAGGCTTGACGTTCACGCCAGAATCAACGACCTCGCCGACTGATACTTCGACTTCTGATGAAGCGTCTGCTACTTCGACCGACGCGGCCACTGAAGGTATTGGCCCTCTTCCTCCAATCACGGATAGCTCAACCGATGGTGTCACGGAGACACCGCCGCCTTCTCCGCCTCTCGCTCGCGCGCCAGGGGGTTATGGGATGTAGGACCGAGTGCCGCAGAGCTTCGCATCAAGCGGAAAAGGCAATACAAAATAGGGAGTCAGGGCGTTTTAGGTTGCTGGTTCAACTTGACTTTGTAATGTGTGCGAATTTCGAGGAAAGGTCTACTTATGACGCCAAGCACACGGTATGACGACGCGATACTTTTTGACAATCGATCGATAGCTAGTTCTACCGACGGAATGGATTTAAAGCACAATGTGCTGGCGCATGCGACTTCTTCTTCCGTTGTGCCCATGTGTGCGTCCGCACATTGTAGACACTGACAGTATTGCGCCTTTGAGCGGGTATGTTTCATCAATACGCCTTTGATTATCGAAGCTTCTCTGATTGCCATCGCTTGATCATAGAGCCCCGATCTTGACAACACGGACTCAGCTCATCCAATTACACCTGTCGTCTTCAGGCACTTGCGGTGATGCTCGGAACGCAACCTCCAAAAAGTGCCAAGCTACGCATGAGGTGAATCCGGAAACAAAATCCGTGGACGCCAACACTTCGCCACCTCCAGTCCGGAACCCCAATATCCTCGTGGTATCATATAATCATCCGTATTTAGATCTTGACGCACGAGGCTGCCTTTCCACTATTCTAACGATCCCTCACACGGCATCGCGTCTATCCTCAAAGATCGTCCCTCGGCTAGCCTTGAGCCCAGAATTTGGAACCAAACAAGCTTCACATTTTAACCACATTCGCTTCCGCGTCAGAAGAATTGCCGCTACAATCAATTCGTGTAACGGCTATCGTGGATCGCTGCCGCAGTTGTGTCTAGTTGGGAAGTATACGGCTGCCGGCGACGGACGCCATGTGTAAAAGCTCGAGTTCCACATGTCCGGACTGGTTCGTTCATCGTGATGGTTGTGGCTAGACGGGTTGTGTCTGTGTGGTGGTACAATTGATCTGCAGTATTAGGTTCGTTCGTCGAGGAGTTCGCACGAGGATGGAAAGTACTTAGCATGACGGGCCTGGTGTTTTCGAACTTCCTCTTTCTTGTTTGCGGACGTCTGGCTATATCATCCTTCTGAGAAGCATACGACGACCTTTGGAGGACACGAAAAACCACATACCGACCGATCAATACAACCACGATGCGCTTTACCTCACCAATCCTCCCTCTCCTCCTCGCCCCAGCAATACTCGCCTCACCCCTCGACCCAGGCGCAGCAGCAGCATCAGCACCCTGCACCTCTACCCGCAAAATCGCCGGCATCAAACAAGAACTCCGTACCATCATCTCCCACTCCTTCGCCGACGCAGCCAAAATCCCGCTCGCGCCTCTCGCAAGCCGCACTTTCATAGTACTCCCCACCGAACTCCAAACCTTCTTCGCCGTCCCGCTCCCGGTCAATGTGGGCGTCACAGCGGACACCGTCCGCGCCGAGCTCGTGGGGCTAGGAACCGTGTTGGACGCAGATATTCCAGGGGAACCGGACAATGGGGCGACGTTTACAGTGAATCGGAATGGGAGTGTGACGGTGGATTTCGTGCAGGTGAGTTTGTGGCATGACCTTTTGGGGGGTCTGTATTAGTTGGGAAATGCTTATTTGATCCTTTCTGTTCTTTTAACAGACCAACCGCATTGCGTTGCCGAGGGTCGATGTGCGAGAGATTCATTCTTTTAATGAGCAGACGTGTGAGATTACGAAGATTTTGGGATATGTGAGGGGGAATTTGTTGTAGGCGGAGGAGGCATTTCGGCCGTGCTATATGACAAGGAGGAATTTGCCACGTTCTAGAGAATCCTCCCTGACATTGAGTTGCGTCGAGCTTCCATCGCTCTATATACGAATGCGAATCTGAGTGTTCCGCTCACGAGTCCAACTTTCGAAAGTCAGGGAGAGCATGCCAGCTCATCTAAGGCAAGAGCAGTCCGCGCTTTCAGTGCTTTCCATGAAGAGTGCTGTCTCGCACTGGGAGAAAGCACGCTCCCCAAACAGTATGTATCCATTAACACCAGCGCCTCCCCTTCGTTGTCTCAAAGCAGCACCAACTTGCTTAGTCTTTGTTCTTCATCTCACCATTTTCGTCCTCCTTTGACTCAGCCGCCTGCGCTTTGGCTTTGTTCTTCGGTAGCAGAGCATTCAACTTTTGTTCAATCTCCAGGATCTTTGGGACAGCCGCGGCGTCCTCCTGCTTGTGCTGCACCCAAATCTCCCTCAGCCACCCGCCCAAAAAGCTCTTGGTTCTGTTGAGGCACAACCCGAAGGGCACATCCACCTGAGAAGGCACCGTCAACTTGATCTTCGAGACATTTTCCAGCTGGCTGACCTGCCCAGAGATCAAGTCCAGAGACTTCAGGAATCTGGAGTGGGTCATGTGCATGTGTGGCACGTGGATCGAGTGGTAATCGAAGCCGTAGTCGAAAACGACGTCCAGCGTCTCGACCGTAGGCATGAAGCCTCTGACTGTAATGCAGATGAAGGGCAAAAAGCTAGGCGTGTCAATGTGCACACGCAGATGGCGTATGTTGTCAAGTCGCTTGCGGTCCATCTCAGTTTGGAGAAGCATCGCCATGGGGCGATCGATGCCTACGGGGTTGACGCTGTATGCAATCGGGGTGGCCTCGTCGTAGATCTTGCGGCAGGTTGCAAGCAGGGCTACGTGAAGCCCTTCGTGGTTGGTCACGTAGTTGTACATGGTCTTCAAGCACCTCTCTCCCGGTTGAAGGTAGACCTCGGTGGGCTGATCGCTCTCGAAGCTGAAAACGCGGTGGTAGATGTCGTTGCGCAACTCACCGCTGAGTTTGAAGAGTGGGCAAGTTGTCTGTGGCACAGCGTCTCGAAAGTTGAGGGTTGCCATGGCTTCGAATGGCACGGGGTGTTGTTTCTGTTGAGGCCGAGTGTGGAACGGGGCGTGTGGCGATTAGGTCAGTGGGGGGGCCTTGCGCGAGCGACGCTGTTCGTGTCGTGTTGCGGCTGGTGAAGTGGATGTGGTCGTTCACGAAGCGGATCAAGTTGGTGGAATGCCAACGCTGGTCAACCAAAGGTCACGCTCGAAGTGAGTCCTGGTGCCGCTCCTCGATGCTGCTGTTCCAGCGAGGCGGGCACAATGAGGACTGTTTGTTCAGTTCATTGATGGCAGTGGATGTTGCCAAAGGCGAGTTGTGTTGTCAGTTCTGCTAGTTTGCGAGTGCAGCTAAATTCGGCAGCCGATGAACGAGAAAACAGCCTGCTAGATCTGCAACTCCAGCACAGCCAAAGCAGACACAACGGCACCAGACAACGATCACATACCCAAGATTCCACGACCCGATCCTCAGCCCTAGTCACGCAAAGGAAACGCTCTCGCTCTGCAGAACGATACGCCCCTGGCTTATCACCACGCGAACCGCACCCCTTCGCCCCGTTATCGATCGCCTGAGAGATGGACACAATTAGCACAATGGCTACTGTCAGTCCTCCTCCTTCTGCTCCAGCTCAGTCGCAGCAGAACAATGCCGTCGGTCAGATCGACATGCACTTCTTCGAGACAGGCAAGCAGGACGAGGAGATTCTCTGCGGCGACCATAGGGAGATTGTCGACGAGGCACTACTCCAGCTCGCCGCCAAAATGAGCCTCGACGACATTGTCCGAGCCATCAACGAGCTCCACCTCTCGCATCGCTTTGGCACGGTGATTCAGAGAGCAGGCATGGGCACGCGCTTCATAAAGGCGCTGTCCACTGTGGCAAGGAGACAGGGAACGACGGAGGAGGAGCTGCGCAACGTGCTTGTGCCGATTCAGGAGGCCAACGGTCTCAAACAGTGCAAAGACTGGCGAGCCATCAAGGAACAAGAGCGGAAGATGGAGGCGGCGCAAGCTTTGATCGAGTTTAGCAGACAGGGGGCGGAATTCAATGATGGTCGAAATCGGCGGTGATTTTCGTACGTTCTCCTCATGATTGATAGTCACAGCTCCTGCTAATGAGTTTACTAGCCCTCCTCCCGATTAGCATCCCGCACGATGTCCAGTGCGAGCCAATGGCCGCCAACAAGGAGCGCTTACCAACAATCAGGCGGTCCAAAGAGGAGCCTCAAGGAACACACGCCAGGGTGGATTGCTTGAACGAGCGATCATATGCTCGATCATATGACAAGCAAAATGCCATTGCACCTTCTTGGGCCGCAGGACAAGGCGACGGTGTAAGAGGAAGCCTAATTTTGCCCTTCTGATTAGGTCCTGAATTAGTACAGAGTTAGATGTGACAATAGTTGTGGGGCCGCATCTTACCACTGACCCTATCGGACAGTACGATGGCCAGTGCCTACAGTCCAGCTTCTGATTGTGCAAACCCATATTCTAAGCCGAGTCGAGTTTCATGACAATTGTCGTGCATAGTCATTCACTCAATGCTTGGATCCACAAACCCAGCTGCTGAATTTCGTAGCCTCCTAGCGTTTGCTCGCGTGCGTCTTGCTCTGAAAAGGCCTTCGATTTCCGCGATACTTTGCCTCCTACACCAACTTCCACCCACAAGCCCAGTGCAAGCAAAGAAGACAACTTGAACGCCCTTTGCCCCATCCGCACTTCTCGCTTCCACCCCTAGCGACAACGGCATTCCGTTCATCACCACCAAGCAGAACCGCGCCAGCGCTTCGATCGAGACACTACCGCATCGATCCGCCAGCACACCACAAAATTCCAAACTGTGAAAATGTCACAGCCTCAAGCCTCTGGATCGAACGCCGCTGCCAACGCTGCCGCCGCTGGAAACAGCAATACCACACACACCGTCCCAGCCGACGGAACATTCGAAACCGGCATCCTGGATGGCGACATCATCGCGGGCAACATCAAGGAGGTTGTCAACGCCAAGTTGATGCAATTGCTCGCGAAGTTCAACACCAGGGATGTTCTTCAGATGTTGGTGGAGGCCCACCGAACAGGGCCCAACGACGATAGCGACGCTCTCACCAGGAAGGGCCTCGACTCTCGTGTCACGAAAGCGTTCAAGGAAGCAGCGAAGGACCACGGCTTTGGCGACTCGCAAGCAGAGGTGCAGAAGTTCCGCGAGCAGGTCTTCAACCCTGTTGCTCGCGCGAACGGGCGTGCCGAATCGCGAAACTATGTTGCCGAGAAGGCAGAAATTTCCAATCTTGCGAATCGGCTGCTCGACGCTATGGGTCCTGTCGATTCTTCTTCGGAGGAGGAGGAGGACGACGGCGAGTGAAAGGAGGCTCGAGTGTGCCGTTGTCGTGGGGCCTGGTCAAGATCAGCTTGCGTAAGTCACTTGAAGGTTGATCCCTCCCACATTGTCTTATATATCCTGCTGACATTGCGTATAGCAGAGTTTTCGTCGAGTATGCCTCCTTATCTACCTTGCAACAAGTGGTTTCAAGCTTCGAGATGCTAGCTGAACAGCAAGGAAGCTCAATGGAAGCAATAGGGATGGCGGCGGGCAGACGATAAGCGCTCGGCTCACATTTCATCGTCTCTGATCTGGAACCACATTAGCGAGGCGTTCGGTGGATATACCCTTTTTGCGCATTACTTGCCTTTTGCAAATGAAAGTCACTCGTTCTTCGACTTTCCTCCATTTGATCTAATCCTTCCCAAGGGTGTGCCATTGTCTCATTCAGTTGATTGCCATATAATGTTGTCTGTGTTCTGTATTGCTTTGGGCCGCTAAAGCGCCAGGCACGGAATGTGTCTTGAACCGCATTAGAGCCGTAGAATTGAGACACTGCGGATTGAAACTTACATGTTGAGGTCATTGTCTCCATGCTGGCTGGAAGCAGAGCCCACGGAATCACACTTACGGTTTCAGCGGCTCCCTCAACAGCGCTTCGTACATCAGGGCCATATCCTGTCCGTATGCTCCGTGCCAGTGATGTCGTAATGGCAGAGCTCATACGCAGCAGTAGGGCATGCCATCAGGATGGAGCTCTACTGCTATGTCTGCAAGCCGCCATTGCCAATTCCGGTGCGAAATTCGAAGCCCATGCCATCGACATTCACTCCGGGAGTAAGAGGTGAATTTTATATCTCGAGCCGAGACTGTCATATGCCAAGCGACAAGTGTTGGCAAATTCCCGTTCACCACAAACACCTGATTGCCCACTTGATTCACTGCAAACATTGTTGTCTGTTGGCCGGTGTCGATACCTCAAACGCACAGTTTCTGTCAGCAATCTTCCACTCCCAAACACAACACGTCCAAACTTACAAGCCTCGCTGCATTCTCGATCGCGCTCTTACAGCTTAAATCAATTGCTTCACCACGTTCTTGATTCGCCATTTCTGCTCCGACAAGTTTTCGAGTCCTCTATACGACAAATCTTTCCAATATACCACTTGGAATCGGCATGGCCGGCGCACCAGCAAACATGGCACTCTTCCCTCCTTCTACCGATGCCGGCAACAGTGGCACTCTGCAGAACATTGTGTGGCAAGGCCGCAGTGTGTCAGCATACGGAGCCATCGACCAATACACCGGACAATTCCTGGTCCATCACATTCCCGCCGACACCGATTTCGAGCTAGGGGAGCCAGACGGTGTAATCATTGGCACGGTAGACAACATCAGGAACGAGAAACTCCTTCAGCTGCTCTCGAAAGATCCGAATCTGCAGCTAGGGATCCTGGCAAAGGTCGCCGCTGCACACGGCAACGGTGTTCTTTCAGATGCTGGCATGCAGTCTCGTGTGCGAATGGCTTTTATATCGATGAAGGATCAGCTTGGCCTCTTGAGCGTCCCCGACGTGAAAGCTATGTTCAACATCGCGCGCGCAAGGAACGGGCTCAATCCGTCTGGAGGTCAAGCCACCCGAATCACTCACACGAATGAGGGCCCGAAAGACTGAGTTCGTGCTAGAGATTTCCAGGAGGGTGTGGTGAAAGCAGTGGGTAGGGCTGTCAGAATCGAGAGGTATTTACTGCATTAATCATCATCGTTTCTAGCTGAAGATGAGATACAGTGATTTCTAGCGTTGGACTTGGTCAGCTTTTCGTCGGGCGCTGCACATGGAGTCGCAGGGTCGCAAAGCATGACGCAGTAAACATGACAGCTCAGCCGTGAGTTCAGGCAAGTCGTTTCAGAGAGGTCTATGGTAGCGAGTCGCTGTGGGAGCCGAACATCTCGAAACACAAGACGCGGACCGATGGAATTACGTACCTTGCAGAAGCGTATCTCAGAAATCCGCTCAATCACTATCGCGCAGAACCAATTGCAGAATCGCTGACCTGTATGTGTACGACACTGGTGCCGAGGCTGCCCCCGGGTCAGAAGAATCGTACCATACAGTCTGGGTTGGGAGGAAGGTGGATTTCAATGCTCAGAGGCCGAGTTTGACAGAATCGAGAATAGATCCGTTTCGATTGTTGACCACAGAATAGCAGATTCAGTGGGAAGCCGTGGGAAGTGGGCTATTGATTGCTAAACAAATTGTGCCTTGACAGTGTCTGAAGAATCGAAAATTTGCTCATAGAAGTTCGCTTTGCGATAGGAAACACTGCGTTGTCCCAATGCCCAGTCTTGCTGCCAGAGCCGCTTAGCTTCGGGACTCGAGGTCGGAGCCTTTGAAAAGCTGTGGCGATTTGGGTTTTCGATGATATTGCCATGCGCCATGAATGGTCGCTTGGTCGTTTGATGCATTTCGGCGGCAGCTTCCACTGGAGCAAATAATCGTCCGGAAGCCCATTGTTTACTGAAACTGACGGATGCAAAGGATTCGAGCGCAGTTTGTCATAAGAATGGAATGTGAGCTAATGGAATGAGACTCAATTTGCAAGTGGCGATGTTGGGAAGTGGAGAGGTGAAGTCGTGATGGTGACCCTGAGACTCCTCGGCAGCCCCGTCCTGTGCGAGTCACGTGCACTTACTGTCGACTTATTTCCATCTCAATGTCACCAGTCTTAGTACTAAAGTGTCTGACTCTTACACGATTCAGCTTTATGAGTCCTAGGCTGCTAGAGAAAAGTGACGCCACGGTTGTGGCGGAAATGAATGGACAGATTCGTTTCCATTCCATACCCCCCCCCCAATCGAGTGCTTGACGATATACCTCCTACACCTTGACGACAAAATCAGAGCATGCCAGGATGACGCTGTGATAAATTCTGAAAATTTCCAAAACTTCCGACCTCATAGCAGTTTAGCCACAGCACAGGATCCCGTTCACTCTTGGCTTTCTCTCCTTTCTGCCCCGTCGACCACGCGCATTCCCCAGGCAACCTTCCTGCTAACAGTCATAATCTAAGAACATTCTTGTCCTCCCATCAACAAGCCGCCGTAGTGCAGTGGTCAGCACGTTACATTGTGGTCAATTCGGTCCTGCAAACTGTGAAAACCCATGTTCGAATCAGTAAGTCTGCTTCCACCAATTCAGTTGTATGATCGAAATACAGAAGCTAATCCAACAACAGTGGCGGCGGCAAGAATTGCGGACTCGGCCATCTGCGATTTGCAGATTGTGAATGTTTTTGCACTTGTGTGAAGACTTTTGAGATTTCGATCGAGCGCTCTATTCGGCTTTACATTACGCGTTTTGTACATGAACTTCTGCTTTCGCTGCATATCTTCGATATGCTGATCAACAATATTGACACAATCATCAATCATCCACTGGATTTTCTTTCTCTCGCCTGGCTTGAACCGCATGGGGACCCGTTTGAAGCTCTTGTTGCAGCAACAACCATGGAATCTCGAATCTTCGAAAAACAGTCCAGTCGCCAGGTCTCATGGGAACTCTGATACCGTGTCGTAGTATCTGTTCGAAAGCCGTACGCCCACCATCTCTTGCAAAACTCTCATCAGGAAAGTCCAATTCTATGTTATTCCAGCGAATGTCTTTCTGCCAAGCTCGTTCGAGAACTATCACGAACGGCAACAGAGGCTTGCACTGCCCAGCTTCTCGCAAGTCCTGTGCCAGCAAATGGCTCACCTCTTTTCGCCTGTCTCTTGAATCTTCCGTTCTTTTCTCGACCCGGCTCTGCGAGCTCAACTCAGCAAGGCGGCGTTCATCATGGCCTAGTGGTCTCTTTGGCGACACGCTATACGACACATGGGAACGAGCGACCAGATCTCGTGAGACACCGACGACGAACTTTCCAGCGAATGCTTTGAACATCTGGGATCGGTTGAGCTCATCGACCTCGACCGGCGAGAAACGCAGCAGACTCCCCAGGATTCTGCGCCGCATATCTTGCGACTCCTGTCCAGCTACACATGCATATCGCCATATCACTCTTAGCATGTTGTAGAACTTCCTGTGCCAGGCTATCAGGAACAGTGTCTGGTAGGTGACCCGGTCTGGTATAAGAGCTCCAGGCTTGCCCACGTGAAACATCTTGAGCGTATCCAAGACTGAGGGCACATCGTCACTGATTAAGGCTGGGCTCAGGAATGTGTTGAGAGATACCGTGTTCGGCGGCTCTGTTCCTTTCTTCCTAAAGCGTTCTAGCAACGTGACCGCCTCGGCTTTCTCGCCAAGTGATAGAAGGACCCGAAGCATCGCGTTGAGAGCGTCGACCGTTAGCCAACTGAAGTCAGGTCGTTGGTAGTCGCGCGCGACTTTTTCATCATACATCTCCAGAAAGCCGGCAACAGTCTTTTTCTCACGCAGGTAAAGCGTGAGTTCCGTGCTTATTCTTTCTCTAATGATGGTGACAAGTGTCTCATTATCATAGAGGAGACCTTTGCTCCGCATAAGCGATATCACGATGTCTGCCTCATCCGGTGAGCGCTGGAAGATCAGCGAGTGAAACCGGGCCCAGACCATGGGGCTTGGAGTCCGATGGCGAAGCATTGTCCTCAGTACGAGTTCAAAATTGTGGAAGTCGCTGTTGAGCGCGGCAGCCGCAAGCAGCGCATCAAAGCTGCGAGGACCAAGGATACGACCCGCTTCACTCAGTGCTTTCGATATTTGGCGCACTGCGTCAATCCTTTCGTGTTTCGCTAGATACTCGAAAGCGCGACTTGTTGACAGGTCCGTGGAGAATCGCATGGTGGTCGGATCGCAGAACAGCTCAACGAGCTCCGTGACAACACTGGCAATCCCTTCACGAGCCGGGCCACCTTGTACCTGATCGTATCCACGGTGGCTCGCGACTGAGGTCAAATCGTCAACGTAGGCGGTGAAATCCAAGATCGTCTTCACTTCCGATGCAGCACGGGGCTGTTGTCGCGGTTTCAGCTCTGTTTTTGCACGATCTGTGGACCACACGGAACGAATCAGGCCACTGTTCGGGTGCGCAGCTCGACCAGCACCATCAGATCTGTTCTTCTCGTGCTCGTGCATACCCGGGCGGTCTTCATGCCCAAATTCGTCTGCGCCTCCGGGCTTGATCTGTCGATGGAGCTCTTCTTTCTTCAGGGGAGATCTCTTTTCGGCTGTCTGTACCAACGAGACCTCGATGTATTCGGGCAGAACTTCGAGCCCGGACGAGATCTGCGACGCGGTGCCCTGCAAAATAAGACCAGTAAAGGCTCCATGACGCCCTTCAACGGAATAGTCAGGCCGCATCTGCAAATGACAGTTGGTGCGTTGCATGATATCCAGAATAGCAACCTCTTTGTTCGGCCGAAAGATAGCAGCCACGCCTTCTGGCAAAGTCACGATCTCGCTGATGCGCTTGTGTAGATTGTCTCCGGCTGGTGTCGCATGATCTAACATAGATAGCACACGTTTCCAGGCGTCAGGTTCCTGCTGGTTGTGGCGAGCAGCCCGTTTGTCTGTCTTGCTGAGTGCAACAGTATGCTTGTGGAGCTGCACTTTTATGTATCTGACCGAACGCTCGCGTCCATTTGAATAGTATCCCGTCGGGTCATCCTCTACAGCATTGGTCGACTCCTGCGCGATATCGAGGGAGGTCCGGCCCTGCGGAGGAGTGTTGTGATCACCTTGAGTTGTTACTTGAACCGCTTTCGTTCCATCTTCTGCAGCCACCACATAGCCTCGCGCTCCATGTCTGACTGCATAGCGACCCCTGTGATCGCTGCATGAGCGAATCTTGAGGCTGGCTATTGCTGTACCCGCGGTTTCGTTGCTAATGTAGCTGTGATGGGTCCGGGTCGAATGTCGACAGTGGAGGCGTGTGCATCTTGCCAGGTTCTCGGCGTGTCCAATAGATTTTATGATCTCGCCGAGAGGCCTCTTAAGAGAGCCACGGTTGCATTGCATTTACTCGAAGAATTTCACGGTCCGCTATATGCGGTACTGACGAGAAGTATGCTGCTTCGGGAGTGCTGCACCAGCTCTCCGCAAAGAAAGTTCGGCCACGAGCCGAGCCAGCGCGATCCTTGCATCATCGTGCCAAGCCGCCGATCATCGAGGCGCGTCGCGTCCCCAATCTCGCGTTTGCTTTCCACCTCTCCACTCCCGACCATTGCACTTCCACTCTCTCGCAATCCACGACACATTGCTTGCTATACTGCACGAGACTGAATCATGAGCTCATATCATACGTAGCATTCCGGACAGGTTTCTTCAAGGACTCACGATTGCCGACACCACACATCAGAAACTGCGAGCAATCATGGCAAGCTCTCCAACCGGACTGGGAGACGCGCTGGTAGCGAAGCGGCCAAACATTTCGAGAAACATCTTCGAAGACGATTGTTCGCCAACTCCCTCTCCAGTGCGCAGCTCAGACTTCGATGTGTTTTCGAGGAACGCGTCAAGCCAGGAAAAGGCGTCGATCAGCCCAGAGACGCGCGATCAGCGGCAGCGAGCAGCGCCGGAACCAGAAGAAGACTCAGATGACGAGCCTCGCAGACCGATGGGAAAATCTGCTAGGCGTATGCTGGGCGGCGACCGGAGTTCACGATCAAGTCCCGTGCAACTACGCGCCAAGTCGCCAGAGCATAAGCAATTCGCGAATGACCAACAGTCTGACGACGAACTATACACTGTCACGCCTCAGCTAGACTCGCGATTCCGCAGCCAACCACCCTTTGTGCCAGCCAGCGCTGCTCGCTCCGCGTTGTTTGTGAGCCCTGCAAGGACGTCGCAGAATGATAGCGACGATGACCTCCCAATTCGTCCTGTTGCGATGAAATCGAAGCTAGCAGCGCTGGTCGCCGAGAAGCGCGCTGAAAGACTGGAAAGAGAAGCGGAGGTGGTGTCAAAGCATGCATCTTCCGATCTTCCAGATGAGATTGTGGAGGGTGCAGAAGAACCAGCCAACCCGGAGATTGAGCGAATTTTATCTGATGCCGCAAAGCCAACACGTAAAGCGAGCAAGAGAGCATTGCTAGAAATGGAACGCGAGACTCAGCGCATTGCACGACAACAAGCGCTTGCTCATCAGATGAAGACAAAGAAGAAGTTTACCACGAGTGATCTTTTCGCCAAGTTCAACTTTCGGCAAAGCAGCGAGGCACCACCACATCAAGGTGGCGACAGTTCGGCATCTTCAGCTCCAAACAGTGACGCTGTCGAAGCACCGTCAAGAGAACCGCCGAGTACTCCACCCTCAAGCCCGCCCACACCACTGGATCGTCAGAGAGCACTTGTAGAGCAAGGCGTGCTGAGTAAATTGAAGCCTGTCAGAGAGGACAGCCTCAACAGTCTTGCAGATCTGGACGATGATGAAGACTTGCCTCATATTGGTCCCGTCATGAGCTCTGCGCGCGTTTCTCAACCGATCGAGCTGGAAGCCGCTATTGCAAAAACACCAGGCTCGGAGGCGGGCCCAAAAAGGGGTCTCAAATTGGCAAGATTGGGCAAAAAGGCCACGGCGCCACTATCAGATGACAGCAGTGATGACGATCTTGAGATTGTGCAGGATATGCCCAAGCATTTGAGCGTTTTCGACAGAGCCAAAGGTACCATGAAGAAGCAAAACACAGATTCAAGGGCAATACATCGCCTCAAGCATCTAGCACATCTTGGAGGGGACGACGGGCACTCCGGCCGACGCAAGCACGGCAAAGCTGTTCCAGGCATGAATCCTGCAGCACTCGAAGCCCAACTGCGTCTTCGCGCCAAAGAGCAAGCCCGAGCGCAGCAGCAAGAACGCATTGCGGAGCTAAAAGCCAAGGGTATCGTGGTGCAGACATCAGAGGAGCGTGAGCGTGAGCAGGAAGCGTTCGAGAACCTGCTTGAAAAGGCTAGACTTGATGCTGTCGAGCTGCGCAAAGCTGAAAAGGCAGCTGCCCAGGGAGAAAAGGGTGTTGCCGACATCAGCGCGGACGAAAGCGAAGATGAAGATTACGTCGATGGCTCTGGCAGCGAAGAGGAGAGGGCTGACAATGACATGGTGGACGACGCTGCCGAGGACGATGAGGATGAGGAAGAAGACGTTGAAGATGAAGTGTCCGAAGACGAGCGTATGGAGGAAGAGACTGCTGGCGGAGCACCGGACCGGGCCAGGGCTACTCTCGAAGGCAAGCCCGGCCGAGATCTAGAGGACGATCAATTGAGTCTATCACAGACGCCCATCATTGGCAGGAAACCTCGAAATTCTCGAATAATCTTGGAAGACGAGGACGCCAGCGACGACGAACTTTCCAAGCCTCCTCCGGCGGTGGCCCAAACTCCAATTCAGACACAAGAAAGCGATCCTTTTGCAGCGTTCAACTTCGACGCAGGGCATCAAGCAAGCTCACTGATGAGTCTTACACAAATGTTCAATGCCACCATGCAGACTCCAACCCAAGACACACAGCAAGACTCCATGGATTTTCTGAATCATCTCGTTCCACCAAGCTCGTCCACGCGTCCATCTGCAACGTTCGCCATTCAGCCCCAGTTCACGCAAGGCAACGATAGCCAAGGTGAAAGAGTGCCCAGCAGTCAGCTACCCGAAAGTCAGCAAGTCAACCTTGCGTGGGAAACTCAGGCTCCAGAGACACCTGTTCAACGAAGCCGCGAATCTGGTTCTGTCGTCACCAATGAGACCCCAGGCTGGGTTCCATCGCAAGATCCTGGATTGCCTGCTACCTGGCAAGCCCCTCCTGCGTTGGCGCGCGAGGACACTTTACCGTCGCTCCCCAACCAGGAGACTCAATCTACAGTGAAGCTGCGCGTGAGTGAATCGCCTGCACCACCCCCAAAGCGAAATCGACTTCGTCGCGGAAAACGACATGCAGTGCAAGATAGTGAAGATGACGATGCCCATCAAGATCCTTCCGGACAAACTGTGAAGAAGGACGTTTTCAAGGAGATGGCTCGCAAGCGAAAGGAAGCTTTGAGTGCCGAAGAATTGGCAGAAACTGAGCGTGAAGCCAAGCAGATGATGGATGAGCAAGCCGAGGAATCTGAGGACGAATACGCGGGTCTGGGAGGCGATGACTTTGTGGCCCCCGAGACGGAAGAAGATCGTGAGATGATCGATTCCAGCTTGATTGATGTCGATGAACGCCAGCTTGCTGCACACTTCGCGGAGAAACAGAGACTTGCGGACGAAGCAGAACATCAAAGATTGTACAAGGACTTGATGACAGGCGCCCTACGCAGAAAACAAGCCAACATGTTCGACCTCGACGAAGATGAAGACGACCTCGCTGCAAGGCGTCGGCAGATGAAGCAACGCGAGGAAGCCAGGAAGCGCAAACTGCTTCTGCAAGATGAGAGCATCGCAAGTTTGGCGGAGGGCAAACACAGCGCGGGCAAAGATGCCTTCTTGAAGGCCATTGCCGATGACGACGAGCGTGACGACGACGTCTTGGATTTGTCCGATGTCGAGGACGACTCCCAAGTACCTGCATCTTTGTCGGACAGCCAAGCTTCGCAACAACAGGATGCCTCTCATGTGCCTTTGCAAGAGGTCAGCGGCAACAAACGCCGGATGGAAGATGCGCCTTCAGAACGACCTCCTGCTAAACAGCGTCGCACTCAAGCTTCTGCGTTCAGAGCACCGGCATCTCTTCTAGAGATCCAGGACTCTGTCAGCTTCCTACTCGAAGAACCAAATGTGCCACTCGTAGGACCCACGGCTGTTGATTTGAGCTCTGATTCTGAGCAAGAGATGGAAGACCAGATTGATGCTGCTGCGTCCGGTGAGGACGTAGCTGAGAAGGATGATGAGGAAGCCGACGACCTACAGCATGAGCTCGCTCGCCAGAATGACGGCGGGTTCGCTCCAGACCGCATTGCTATGCCACCTCCTCGTCTTCCCGCTTCGCAACGTCGGACAGCCGCAAGATCCTCTGTCGTGAATCGTCTCAGTCTCAAACGTGCTAGCAGCACATCTGAGAACTCTGCAACAGGTTCACGCACAGCTTGGGGTTCCGGTTCCCAAGGAGGTGGTTTCAAAGCTCCCTCTCTGCTGCGTCGAGCTACTACGAATGGCGCCGCCCAGGGAGCGAATGACCGTGGAGTAAGCACGAGCAATGGTCTGTCCAGACAAGACAGTGGAGGAAGTGCGACCGGTGTCAAAACGGGAGGTTCGAAGAAGAGCTCGCTGGCATACCAAGCAAGGGACGCTGAGAGAAAGGCCATTGTCGAGCAGAGCGCTCGGCGGAGAGCAGAAAACACTGCCAAGATTGCCCAATTGCGAAGAAATGTTAGCAGCGGCTTCGGAAGGGGACTTGGTGGGAAGTTTGAGTGAAGGGCTGGGCGTAACAATGGAGGTACATGTGTCATTCTTGTGGGCGCCATTAGGTCCATAGCACATTTGTAATGGCAGCGGGCTAGCTCTCATGATGCCCACGGTTCCGCTTCAATTTCGTGCACCCACCTTGTAATATGTGTACAAGTCAGGTATGATGTGATGGTACTCGATGATTTTACTTCCGCAGCCTCGTCCTGAAATCATGTCTTTCCATCTTGAAGTCAATGCAAGGAGATACGACAGGCGCTGGCAGAGAAAGGAACTTTGATGCGATCAAGGTTATTGTGCGTTTGCAGATGTGATCGTCCTTGCCACTAGTTCAATCACTCGTTGTCCTCGCAGTCGTGAACGTCTGCGGCCCCAGAGTCTTCGGTGTGAGGCACGCCATCGTGATAACGTTTTACAGCTGTGGCCCGCTTGTCTGCCACGACGACGCCGCCGTGGGCAATCCCATCATGGCATCGCTTGCGAACTACTGCGTGCTCATCTAGTGACACATCGAGATGCGTTTTGCTCGAGATGCTACTAGGCTGATGGACTGCAAGTGGAGCCTCGAACTGCCGTTAGCTTTGTGCATTGAAACCTATGTCAGATGTGTGATACCGCCCAGGTAGCTGCCAGAATCGCGCCAAGCATAGCGAATATACAGGCCTTCATACTACCTTGCTTCGGTATGACTCGAGACAAGATTGTCAAATAATGATTACTAGCAGTTAGGATCGTGGGAACATCTTCGAGTAAGCGCGGGCCTTGTGGAGCTATATAACCCTCCAAATTGTTTGCAGTGGTTGCCTTCGGGATTCTCAGCCCGATGACAGCGCGACAATTGCTCTCTATTAAGGTGTACCACGTGAAGTCCCACCTGCCAAAAGACCGACGTACTGCTCGAGGAACTGCAAAGCCATGGTGATATCGGACGCCAACGCATCTTGTCATTTTGCCAACGCATGGCGCGTTGGCTTGCTATCAGAAAGATGCATGGAGGGCCAGTCCATCAAGGCACAAAGCTTCCCGAGCAAACACCGTAGCACTACCAAGCTTGGTTCTTGCCGTAGGTATTCTGCCTCATGGTGTGCGGCCACGGCCTGTACTCTGTGATATTTCCCGCAATAGCAGAAGTTTTGGGCCCATGTACGGCCGTCGAATCACATCAGGAATGATGTGAGATGAACCAAAGAGGAGGGATTGATAACAGGTCGGAAGTTGCATGTGATCCATCCCCACGCTTGGCAATATCAGATAAGAACCTCACCTGACCCAGTACCACAATCCACCCCGTCTTGATTCTCCGCCAGCACCTCGCAGCGGCGCCAGTCCGCCATGTCAACACGATAGTACGAACCGCTCGAAGCCCCCGACATGCCTCGTCAGCGCAGAGGCACAGCCTCATCAACAACTACGACTACCGACCTCCCACCCAGCAGCCATGGCCCACAAGAACTGGGCTCGATGTACGACTACCTCGCGAAAGTGATCCTCCTCGGCCCCTCCAACGCCGGAAAATCCTGCCTCCTTCACCGCTTCGTCAAATCCGAATGGCGCGTCCTTTCCTCACAAACCATCGGCGTCGAATTCGCCAGTAAGATTGTCAAAATCGGTGACTCGGGCGCCACGAACGGGACATATCGCGGTCGAGACGCCGGGCCGCCTCGACGGAAAAGAATCAAACTACAACTCTGGGACACAGCGGGCACAGAACGATTCCGCAGCGTCAGCAGATCCTACTATCGCGGCGCCGCAGGCGCGATACTAGTGTACGACGTGAACAATCCAGAATCGTTCCGGGGATTGGGAGAATTTCTGCGGGATGCGAGGACGCTGGGGAGTCCGCATTTGAGTATCGTGTTGGTGGGGAATAAGAAAGACTTGCAAGAAGATCCAGAATTGGCTCGAGAGGTGCAGCGGGAGAGTTTGCTGGACAGTGGAGACGGGTTCGGGAGTCTGAGTAGTCGGACAGGAACCATCGGGCCCGGAAGCATGCCCATCACGCTAGGGAGTCAACAGCGAGCGACGGTGGCGAGCGAGAGTGATCGAGGGGTGAGTGCGAGCATTGCGGGGAATTGGGCAAGTCAGAATCGGATTCCGGCGGCGATGGAAGTGAGTGCGTTGTCGGGAGATGGCGTGGAAGAGGCGTTCAATAAACTTGCCAGGATTATCTTGACGAAGATTGAGCTGGGAGAGATTGATCCTGATGATCCAATGAGTGGAATACAGTACGGAGACGCGGACTACTACAGATTTGACGACGGGTCGAGCAGTATAAAGTCTGGTGGACTCACGAGTGACGGCTATGGCGGCAGCACGAGACGGCGACGAAAGCAACGAGGAGTCTTGGGACTCGCGGGGAGCAGCGGGAGGTGTTGTTAATTGAAAGGGTTCCTTGCATTTGGAGCGAGCAGTCTGTTTTGGGCATCTGGTTTGTGTTGGCATCGCGAGCGTGCTCTGTGCAGATTTCGAGATACCCTCCATCATTCGTTATACGACAGATATCAAGACGTGACAGCGATTCGAGGCGGCCGGGACATGTTATATAATGTAATGCTAATGGGCAATTTCTATAATAAATGGCAGACGGAAATCTCTGTATCCCGGTCCACTCGCGCTTGATATACACTATGGCCAGCCGACACTGACGGTCTTTATGCATTGAAAGGCTAAGATTTGCAAACGCTAATTCGCGACCGCAGTCCCGAGATCCGCACAATCCAGACTCTTCCCTGCCTTCCTCTTCTGATGTGATAGATCCAACGCCTTGACCAGGACATATAGCAGCTCCATCCTCGGCACAGGGACACCGATCTTCTGTGCAGCTCTCACAGGGTTTCCCAGAATTACCTCATGCTCCATTCTCCTTGACAGCAAAACATCAGCCAGCATGCTCGGCTCCGTGCCCAACGTGCCATGCCGAGCCATGATAACGGCAACGCCATCATCGGCAGCTTCCTTGGTGACGCTCTTGTAGCCGAGTGCTTGGGAGACAGCGACCACCTCGTCTAGCACGCCGTCGATGACTGGTTTCGCGAGCTCCGACGAGGCCAGATATGGCAAATCTCGTGCCAAGGTCAGAGCGCAGATGGGATTCCACGGTACATTGAGCAAGAGCTTGAACCAGCGTAATTCCTGAATATCTGCATGATAAACCGGATTCCCTCCTCCAGCTTTCAGGAGGTCGATGAATTTGTTCGCGGAGTCTCTGATTGTCGGGTTCTCGTGCGCGGACGACGGGAAAGGACCAATCTCGAGACGCTCTAGACCGCCCATGAAGACGTGTCCTGGCGAGATCTGAGTCGCAGGAAGGTAGACCACGCAGCTCAGGAGAGGATTTTCCGGGAAGCGTTCAGCGTATTCTTGCTCGATGTCGATGCCATTCTGGATCAGCGCGATCGTGGTCCGGCCGAGCGTGACAGCTGGAGCTATCGTCTCGGAGGTTTTGGCTTCAGGGAGAGCTTTGCAGGCCACGAGTAAGTAATCATATGGTCCAGCTCTGGCAGCTTCTTGGGGAGTGGAAACGACTTTTGGCTTGATATGTAGGCCCTTGCCATAAAGGTCGGAGTCAATGTGGATGCCGTTGTCTTTGACGGCTTGGTAGTTGGATCGGCAGATTACAGTCACGTCGGCACCGCCTTTGAGCAGCTGGTAAGCGTAGATTGCTCCAATGCTTCCAGTGCCATGAAGCAACACTCTCGGGCCCGAAGGAGACATGCTGGTAGTGTCTTTGAATGCCTGAGGCAAACAGTTCTAGTACATTTGGTGGATCACGCTCTGTTGGTCGATCTCGTGAAGTTGCCCTCCTCAGGATTACGTCGTTCCTCGAAAGATATGACTCGACGAACCGGATAAATCGCTCGAGGGAGACCAAAGTGCATGACTTCTGGGAGGTAGCGACTTCGGCATTGGAGCAGCAGCTTGGCGGCTTGTTCAACACGCCCTGCGCGTTCGCCGCGCGGGCAACTCGTACCGCCGACATCGATAACGCCTCCAGCCGCATAGATTCGGTCAGCAACCCCTTCAGCGCAGAGATGATGCTGCTGGTGTCTCACTTGGCAGTACTACTTGACAAGCGGCCGGTCACTGGCTATCATCAGCCGCATGTATCACAAGCTCGTCTAGCTGCAGACGAAGCGGTGAGAATGCCGGCACTGATGCTGTCCTCTGCCGCCAATCTGGCCGCGGTCATAGACCTACACGCTGAAGCCTTCCTCACTGACCATATGCACTGACCCTCCTTAGGGAGCATAGACAGACCGATAGTGGCCCGAGAAATGGCTCCGAACGACATCTTCCAGTTTTCGCTGCTCTCGGCATATAGCGCCGGCCTCAAGGATGGAGGTCCGCCGACTGCCTTTCTCAAGACCCAAGGTGACCACGGCATCGGGTTGTTTGAAGACGAGGAGAGCGACCTCATCATGATTGATGGTATCCCATATGCTGTCGACAAAGACGGAGATGCAGAGCTCGCGGAGAAGGACGACCAGCTTCCCTTCGTCATGGTCACGACATTTCAGCCGAAACAGAGCGCAAAGGCGCCTGTGAGCACGACAGCGAAGAAGTTGAAAGAGCTTTTTGAACACAGCAGAAACACGCCCTTGGCATTCAAGATCATAGGGAGGTTCAAGTACCTTAACACCCAACAACAGACGTATTGGGATGTCGAGGGGCAGATCTTCGGGTTCTGCATACCGTCATGGCAAAAGACAATGAGTGGTGACGGCTTGCAAGCTATGTATCTCAGCGAGGATAAGGAGACTGGAGGCCGGGTTGTTGATTTCGAGACCGACGAAGGTGCTATGCTAGAATATGCAAAGTGCCCGCGCTTTCATCTCAACTTCTCACAGGATGACGAGTTTCAAGAATTGCGTCTGTAGCTGTGAAGGAAGTGATCCAAGAGAACATGCCCTATCGGAAATACTCGGAAAGATTGGCAGTCCTCCACAGCGCCAACGTCGTGGCTCAGTCGCCAGCCAGGAATGCCTCTGCCCCATCGGAGAAAGGATCTCTCCCGGAAGATGGAGGAGGATATCCAGCTCCTCTGCCAGGCCCACCGATGTCGCCAGGCCCAGAATGCCGTCTACGTGCGCCCGCGCCAGTGTAAGGCGCACCGGTTGGAACTCCAAACACTTCCCGGAACGACATGCCAATGTAATGAGCGTGATTCTTCGGCTCAATCAGACGTGCGTAAGCCATGGGATGCTCTCCTCCCCAGGACTCGACACTCAGCCACGGATCCGACGCAATCTTCTTCGCGATCCACCTCCTCAACTCTTCGGGTGTGGGCCGGTCTGCCGGCTGATATGCCAGACAACGATCTACCATGTCAAGAAGATCCGCATCTGAGTACATGGACCTGGCGTTATCGCTGACCTTATATCTCCAGGTGCCTCCAGGCATGTAATCAGGCTGCGTGGTGAAATTCAAGCCAAACCGCTCCAGCAAGCAAAGCATAATGCTCCCCACGCCCCAGACATTGGTGGGTGCGAGCAGTTTGAAGTCGTCAACTGGCTCCTTGGTCGTGGGATGGATGAAGCTGAGTTGCTCGGGTGGCAGATAGCCCCGCGTTCCCGCTCCAAGATTGTACAAGCTTGGGTTCATCTCATCTTCCGGATTGGTTACCACCGCTAATCCAAAATCTGCCATCTTCGGTTCTGGATAGGAAGGAAATGTCACCCTAGGCAAGCCTAACAAGATATTTGAGGGTTTGAGGTCTCGATGGACGATCTGTTCCCAATCTCCTCGACTCTTGCCGAGCGAGCCACGCTCCATGCGTAGACAGCAATCGATGAGCGCTTTGAAAGTGTAGACGATGAATTCGATCGGGATACGTCTTTCCACGGATCGGTGTCGTGTGATCAGATCCGAAAGGTCACCATTGGGACAGTACTCCAGCCACATTCGGTACAACAATCGATCCTCGTCAACCTGAACTTGCGATGAGGCAAGGTGCAGAATGTATTTCCCACCGGTGTCTATTTTCGAATGTGCCCAGAACTCGATTGGGATCCTGTCCTTTTTGTCACCGTACCAGGTCGTAGAAGTTTCCCAGAGCGCGTTCGACTTCACAACAGTATCTTTGATTATGATACGATCCGCAATCCTTCCATGGCCATCGTCTTGGGCCCAGACTTTAATCGTCCCCATGCCGCCATGCATGTCATGGACTGCTCGCCATGTCTGGTCTGGATTCTGCAGTGGTCCAGATGTGATACCTGCTGGCTTCGCATTTCGCTGACGCTCTTCTTCAAGCAATTTGACTCTATCCCAGTCGATTTCTTGTTGTCTACGCTCTCTCGCCGCTTTCAAGGCCTCCTGTCTGTCCACCATCGCATCGAACGCAGCCGAGCTCCCCAGCGCGGATGAGGGATCTGGATTCTTCATCAAGTCGGCATCTCGCTTGAGACTCTGCGCCATCTTCTTTCGCTCGTCCAAGCATGCTGCGAATTTAGATGCCCTCCCGGCATAGCCCTCCCACATCCTCTTGAGCGTATCAATCGCTAGCCCCAGTACCGCAGCTCGCCGCGATGCTTCGGACCACCGAGGTCTTGCTTGTGCGGCGCTCTCGGATCTATTGATAGCTTCGACTTGTGCTTGCGCCTGGTTCCAGAAATTCGATACTTTGCGGATCTGCTGCACGAGGTTTTGTCGTTGATTCTGCGCCACCCCGCTCCATTCTTGAAGCAGGACTTGCCCCCATTCTCCTTTGACCTCTGGATACCAATCAGCGTATGCGACTCTACCAGGCGACGGGGGTATTACCTTCGGCCTCACGGTCTATTGAGCTCAACGCGAAGTCCAAAAATTCAGCTCGTAATCCGTCGTCTCCTGGGAGTGGATCGCGGTATGGTGCGTACGGTGTTACTGCTTGTCTGTTGTTTTGACGATTGGGCGTTTTGGGGCGCCATGACGGGGTCCAGCTGAATGACATTTTTGATATGCTGTATCGGAGTGACAGTTGATGGTTATGCAAAACTGGCGAGGTGTAGCACAACGCATTATAGGTTGCTGAAAGAGGGCATAAAGAGATCTTATCGTGTTTCCGGAAACGGAAGTCGTGTTTCTTTGTTGATCAATCACTACTTTTAGAGAATTGAGAAAGGCAGTTAGGGCAGTGCGAAGTCTCTCGCATCTACAGTGGCCATACATACTGGGGTTCACGGCGTGCGGGTAGGACGCGGGGTCGCCACGACTTTCAAGTGCCTATATACATCTACTGAAATACAAAAATAGCGTTTAAAGGACTGATTGATGAAACTATACGATGCCCTTCAATCGACTTTGTACTCTGTGCCTCCTCGGGCAGACGTCCGAGAAAGGAAGCTAAGCTAAGCTGTCAAATCCACGCTGTCGGTCGAGCGGACCGGGCAGCGGGTTGACATCAGCGCGCATACTCTACTCACATCTCACTCCATACTATCAACAATAACACAAGTCCGATCTAAAACACGTCGGATGCAAGTGTAGCTACCGAAATCCAAATAAATAAAGAAGAAGACGAAGGAGCCATGTCGACCTCCAAACAAATCCTCGCGATCCTCCGCGACGTGCTCGACGAATTCGGCTCCCGCCTCAACATCCACGGCGGTTCCAAAGTCCTCGTCTCCGACGCAAGCATAGCGCAAGCTCTCTACGAACTCACCGAACCCGTCCGCACACCCTTCGGTCCAACCCTCACAGTCGCCTCGCAAGAACAACCCGACCCGTCCCAAGTCTCCAGCATCCCAAACGCCACAGTCCTGGCCGCGGATAAACTCGCCATGGACCACTACACGCACGCAGTATTCGGCGTGAGCGGCGAAGATCCCAAGTACATCTTCGGCGGAATCAAGCATACGATTTATGCGTTGCAGCCGAAAGGGTATGCGGTGATTATTGCGTTGAAGCAGGAGACGAAGCAGGTTTCTGGGGAGGGGGGCGAGGGAGGTGAGTTTCAGGTGAGTTTGGATGATAAGATGAAATATCAATCGAAAGGGAGGATCAATAATTTGGAGGATGCGTTATATTATGCAGGATTCGAGAGGGGACGGGTGAAGAAGTTGGAGGATAAGAAGGCGATCGTTGATGGGCAGGACGTGGAGGCGCAGGTTTTCTTGGCAATGAAGTGGGATCAGTTGACGGCGTGAAGCGATGTTATAGCTTGGGTGAGCAGAATAAATAGTTGTTGAGACAAAACCTTGGGGTATTCTGCTGTGACCAACTGCTTCGAATTGCTGGTGAAGATGCAAATTCCGTTGCCCTAATAATTGCCTGCACGAATACAGAAACGGTACGAAGCAGGGCTGCATAGCGAGAAACAGCTTCTCCTTAAAGCTCCTCTTCCTTCATGGTGTGGCCATCTACGCTGACCAAGGACCACTCTTTGCCATCTCCGAGTACAGTGTCGAATGCATTCCTTTGAAGCGCTTCCTTCAAAGCATCCCCAGTGAGCTCTGTGTATTGATTTGTCGTCTTGAGTCGAGTGCGAATGGGCGTTGGCGTTGACGCGATATGATCTTGACTGCCGGAGGCAGCCCATCGATTGAGACATTTGCTTGAGCGCGAAGAAATGATACTGCAGAAACATGAGTCTGAGCCAGGCAGCCAACACAGATTTGACTTACGCTTCTGTCTCTGCAACAGACCTGTTGAATGGTGATATATCCGAGGAAGTGCGAGCCTGTCCAAAAATAGCTGCTCTCCCAGCCTTTTCCTCGTTCTGCAGCGCAGAGCTCTGGAGCCACGCCTCACTTTTCGTGATCCCCGGGATCATTACCGACCGTTCGACTGTGGCGGGTTCTAGCATACCAAGCTTGCCCATTGGGGTAGAGCGGGAGGTCTCTTGTGCCAACCGTTTCGAGCGCTTGATATTTGCTGACGCTGTCGAATCTGTAGGGCGCTTTCTCGTGCCATGCAGTATCGCAGGCGATATCAAGGAAGGCTTCACTGGACTGTCGAAAGGTTGATGAGGAATGGCCGGAGTGGCAGAGTCTTGGGTCTCCCGCTCAAATGCTTGGGATTGACAGAAGCTTGCACGGTTCTCCCGCATCATGTTCAAGTCCTGCATCATCTTCCTGTCGTGACGGAAATCTGGTGGGACCTTATACAAATGACCGAAGAGGTAGGACATCGATTGCTCCGGACCCCAGCTACTCTTATCCACTGTGCAAGGATATACGTCTTTTGGCAAAAGTGCTTCGATGAAGACGCAAAGCTCGCCATAGGAAGCGTGGCGGGAAAATGGAAACGTGATTTGGTTCGGAAGGCCGCCGGATCGTGCTGCAGGCAAATTTGAAGGGGCAGACGCATCCGTCTTCGGCTTCGACACTCGCTTCACCAGCACAGAGACGAGTCTATCGAGCGGCAGCTCATCGAGATCCTCGAGCAGGTCGTCATTCGCATCGCGGACGGAACCCTGAATCCCGTCGTCATTTGCCAGATCTGCGAGCTCGAGTTGGATCGCTGTGCCACCCGCGGACGTCGTCGCTGTAAGCATCTGTACGATTTTGGACAATACTTCAGGTCGCGAATGAAGCTTTTCCACGCAAAAAGACATGAGCTTGTGGAAGATGTTGCCATCGTCAATTTCGACCTCATGGCGCTGGTTCAGATCTCCTTGTCCGCCGCCTGCACCGAGCTCGGCGATCTCCTCGCCCTTGTGTCTCGTGATGATAGGCGTGATTCGCACAAAGTCTGCTTGTATCAGCGAAAGTGCTCAAAAGCATCAAGTTAGATTTCAGTACCATTGCTGAAAATTGTGCAGCCCGTCCCACGCTCACATGAATGAAGACGCTGGTATCGAGTAGAAAGACAGCCTTCCCGCTCTTCGTTTCCAATTCTGGCCCGAATCAGTTTGTATGCTTCGGGTGCCTTGGGCTCCGCGCCATTGTGCAGAGAGCTGTAAACACCATAGCGATAGTCATCGACGTGGATCTGGCTGCGTAGGAAGGTGGAAAGAGCTTGCCAAACATCCTCGTAGCCGAAGGTCCATGCATCGATGTAAAATTCGGTATCGGACGGGTATTGTGCAACTTTTTGCAGTAGCTCACTGATACCTTCCGCCTTCGTTGGAAAGTGACGGTAACGATCGCTTTTGTTTGCGAACGTAGTATCAAGATACACTGTATCAAGGCGTTTTTGAGGTATCGAACTGCCATGGCGAGCATATGGTACCATCACTGGATTACGGACAAGAGCGTTGACCCACCAGAGTTCCGCTCGAATATCTCCTGTATAGAGAATCGCTTTGCCATCGCCTTCAATCAAAAACATACAAGCACCGGCGCAATGATTCGCGTCAAGAAGAGTGACACGTAAAGAGCGCCCCGGCACAAGTTCGATTTCAGTTGGCGTTTCCAGAGGAATCGGCCTTAGGATTTTCTTGAGGTGCCTGTACGTCTGCTGTCGGCTTTCAAGAATGCCCTTGGCAAAATTCATGCGATGAGGATGTTTCTCGAGTCGTAGCAGTATCTCGCGTGTGGCGGGAGAGCACCAAATGAAAGGCGACCTGCATGTCTCGAGGCCTTGAAGATGGTCTGAATGGACATGGCTCAGGAAGTAAGCGAGCGCAGGTCGGCTGTGCTGCGTTGAACGTTGCCGGAAGTAGTCTATTCTGATGTCAGGAAACTCGGCGACGACGCCGTCGAAGGTGGACATGACCGAGGCCGCTCATAGTGGCAACGCCGCTGTCCCTTCCGACGATGAAGTTGGGTGATGGATGATAGAGAAGAACGCGTGAGACGCGAGTGGCAAAACTAACACGCCAGAACGCGCAGTCACGTGAATCAAAGTGTGATTAACGTAAGCCGAATCAGTCGAAGAACACTGCAAGGCTGCTCCTCACAATAAGCCACTGCATGTTGAATGCAGTACACTCACCAACACCCTCAGTCTCCCGCACACTTCACCATGCGCGCCATAAAAATTCACTTTCCACCAAAGATCGATAGCGCGAAACAGCCGATTCACGAGAGCCATGGCTGAGCCATATGCATATGCACGACTGGCCACTGTCCACCCTGCCACCTCATTCTTCTGAGCCGCGATATGGCTGGTACTGAACACCTCATCAGCCATGGCTATACACTCGAGTAATAATAGGAGATGCACTGATGTATCGTCAAGGTTGACTTCCTCAGCCTTTGCCTCTTCGCGGCGGTACGGTTGGTACTACTGGCTGTCAATGGGCTACTTGGAACGGCCGCGATAAGACTACTTACAGAGATATCGTAAACATCGACACCATCAGTCTTCTCCTCGCTACGACGGTACGGCTGATACTTGGCCGCGAAAGTCTTGGCATAATTTGGTATCAACACTCAATGACATACCGAGATATCATACACTGAGACTTTATCTGCCGCGGACCCTGCCTCGGCCTCTGCTTTCATAGCTTCTGGCACTGGCAATGCAGCTGGAAGCGCCATTGCGCTTGCCACGAAAGCCGCAACCAGGGCCATGCTGAAGATGTCCTACATGTCGAAAATATGCTGGAAAGAGTACTTCGGATCTGGACGTCAACTAGAAGTCGTCTTGGAGTAACAGAGAAGGTTGATGGGACTGCCACTGCGCAGATTTATACACTGCGACCCCAGCCTGAAGAGGCATGAGCACGACAGTTGCCAGCGTGGCACTCTCACCCTGGACGTGCACATGTCCGCGATGAACAAGATGCGCATCAAAAGTAACGGGAGAGTATGCCTTTGCTGTCACGTTCTTGTCAGGGGTCCAAAGAGAGCCTGCAAGTCTGAGGATATTCCGACTCGAGCTGCGACCTCTATGGAGATATGTCCACTTCAACCTTCTCCAGCATCACCCGAGATCGACCACTGATCTCCGATGCAAATCCAAGGTTCTGTTCTGCACTGCATCCGGCGAGAGCACTGGACTGCCGGATCTCACGCTGATCGTTCGACCGCCATCTCATGCTACGCCGTCCCTTCGCATGAGATCGTGTTTAGAGACGACCGATGTGGTGCAAGCTATAGAGATCATCATTGGAAGGACCGCAGCATTCCAATTGCAGCAACAGAAGAGTGATGCATGCTACTCTGCGCGCACAATATTGACCCTAATCGAGCAAACTGCTCCACACTCAAGCTATATCACGACAGTCCCAATGTACAAGCCCAACAAAACTTTATCCTGACTCCTGGACATGTGCGCCCTGAAGTCTGAATAAAATTCAATCATACACCCTGTCTGAGCACTTAGCAGCCAATAGCGACTACTAGCGCCTGTCCAGGCTGCATGATCGGAACATGGCCCACGTTGTGACCTTTGTTGTTGCAGCAGTCCTTAAGGTATATTTACGGCTCCCTACCAGAACCAATATTATCAGATGATCAAATTCTCGGAGTATGTTCCCGCACCACAGGTCCAAGGTTCACGCTGAGTAATCTCATATTTAAGGCCGATTTTGCCAGAAGTTTAACTATGCCTATATGTCGTAGGATGCGACCTCGCCCTCGGTGGAGTCGTTGCTCGCAGAATTTTCTTCGATCATGAGGCTACCAAGCGAAATTTGGCACAGCCGCCCGCCATATGAGCGGCTATCGTGCGAAGATAATGGACTGCCTTGCATGTCAGAAAAGTCTTTGCCGGTGGTCGATGGGCGAAAAGGCTTTTACAGAGGCCTCGCACCCGCCTTTGTGGCTGGTGTAACGATGACATTATTGATTATCCTGCCTCTGTAAACATTCTGGATCCAGCCGCGAAAGACCACGCATGCATTTCCAAGACCTCGTGGCCGTCTCCAGTCAGCCAAGATTTGAAGATAACGTACCATGATCAGATATTCAACGGCTCGTTCTTCAAAGAAACAATATATCGCCACGATGCAAGTCCAGAGGTCGACGCGGCATGGGAAGGGCTTGGCGTAGACTGTGAGGCACTCCTTTTATAGCTCCAGCCATCTGCGTAGAATTGACACCACAATAGATCGACCTAGCATCGTAGGCAAAGAAGAAGCCATGACCGCTGGTCTGCGTTCAGACCAAGTGCACTTGAGCGAAAAGTACGGAGGAGGAAACATCGCATATGTAGATGGTCTTCACCAGCTACATTGCTTGTAAGGCACTCGAGATCCCCGCATTCACCCCGTAGTGAAATTGATCGATTCAGAAATCTACTCCGCAAATCCCTCCCGTGGAATATCGCATACTACGAAGCGCAAGGCACCGGAGCTTTCATTAACAATCGCACAATTCTTAAAACGCACGTAAGTACGTCTGTCTATGCATCCATTTATCTATCTCCATCCAAGATTCTATCACACCCGCTGATTACTCTTTCTTTCCTTAGCACACTGTCTCGACTCTCTCCGCCAACAACTCACATGCAGCGTCGACGTCGGTCTTCTCGGTGAAGTCTGGTTCTGGCCCTCAGATCCCAAAGTGAAAGGCCCCCGGCCGTTCCTCGATTTCAGCACGAAGCATAAGTGGAGGAATTTTGAGGACGTGCGGAAGTGGGCCCAAAGAAGACAGATGCCTGAATTCGAAGATGGAAGGCTTCCAGAGGATTATTTACATTGGCCGGAGGAGGGAGAGAGAGTTTGGGAGGGGCCGCCCTAAACGGTGACGTGAGTTTGAATATTGCTCACTCAACGACCGCTATGACAGAGCGATTCGTGCGCACAATAGTATACATCTATGGCCGCGTGCAGCAAAGATCTAGACTCTATTTAGACTGAAGACCTTCGTAGATGCGGGTGCCAGGCAGTTCGTTTCGGTTGGCGGCTGGCCGGGACATTCCTCACCTGTTGTCGGCATTGTCGAGCTTTCGGCAGCGACAGCAACCTCCATGCAATAATGAACACCAAAGTCGAGGCTTTTGCATCCCTGCAGCATTGCATTGTTCATCAGTTGCACAGTTTCGTTTCATTCGTGAGGACGCAGATGCGGAGCAACTATATGCAAGAATGCATGCAGATCGCTGCCCTTTGCAGGAGGAAGCAAACCTGCTCCGCCATTGCTGTTGGTGGTTTCACGCATTGTGTACATTCGTGGCTGACAGCATAAGCCTAGTGAGCTCCGAACCTATTCCTTAGAAGCTCGTGCATATGCTGATACCCTGAGCTCTCTGCAGCTGACGACCTACCTTTTGGGAGGTAGTGTTTGATGCTCCAACGTAATAAGCAAGAATATGTAGAACAACCCAGAAGCTCTCGTAATTTCACATCACCGTGCCCGAGCAAGATTGGCAGCCTTGCTGTTTGTGTCAGAAGCAACTTCGTTCATGGCATACAGACGCTTGACGGCTTCTAGGGTCTTACAACATGTCATGAATAGAAGACCACCGATCGATTGGAAGGCGGCGGCCAAAGGCATTGAGCTGTCCACACTGAGCAGTGCGCCCATACGCATGCAGGCGGAATACGATGTCAGTCTCAAAGCGGGGTCTGCATGGGCATGCCGAGAAAGCAGAGTTAGCAATTCATGCAGGTGGTTTCCAGCCATCTCTGCCTCTCTAACTTTTATCACCAGGTCTGCACAACCAATTTGAGGCGTATTTCTGATTGTGATGTTTAGAGGGTAATTTTGACAGTTCCGCCGAATCAACTGCCAAGCAAAAGTCTGTCTCAAGCCTTCATCAAAGAACTTCAAAGGACCACTTGCCGAGTGCCAACAACACTACCCGCACCAATCCACATCTGAGCGCAACACTGCCATCCTCAGCTGCATAAGCCAAAAGAGTAAATGACGTCCAATATCCGATGGAGCCATCATCTACCGGCCTCCACTCCGACTCCTGCAGGCGCAAGCTCGCCTGTTATCCACCTCACTATGACGTGCACCCTTCTTTGTACTGTAGGAGAAGCGAGGTGATCGCGCAGGTATTTACACGTCTACGACAATTCTGTAGGTCCTGTTCTCAAGTTTCGTTCTTCCCGTACCCTTCAACAATAGCGTAACATCATGGCACTCTCACAAGCAGCATTCAAGGCCGAGCAGGCCATTGGCCATGGCGACAATGCCACAACTGCTCAAGACGTCACGAATCCAGCTTTGGATCGCGAGAAGTATGGCGACCCGTCCGAAACGATGGCAGCTTTGATTTGGAACGGCAAGAACACAGTCGAAATGAGTGAGTATTACGAAGGCTTGCGTTCGTTTGCGATTGAGACTGACAGGTGGTAGCCGAATGTCCCAAACCAAAGATCATCGAATCGAAAGATGTGATTGTCAAAGTCACTGGTTCTACAGTCTGCGGCTCCGACCTCCACCTCCTCCACGGGACAGTCGTCGAATTGCAAAAGGGTGATATTCTGGGGCATGAGTTCTGCGGGATCGTTGATGAGATGGGCTCTGGCGTCAAAGGACTTGAGAAGGGTGACAGAGTGGTAGCATCTTTCCAGATCGCCTGCGGAGACTGCTACTTCTGTCAGCAAAAGATGTCGTCACAATGCGAGAAGACCAACAGCAACACAATCGAGAACGCCATGTATGGAGGCCGTACAGCTGGCATGTTCGGCTACAGTCATTTCACAGGAGGCTTTGCTGGCGGTCAGGCTGAATACACAAGAGTGCCTTATGGCGATGTCAATCTTCTGAAGATCCCAGATGATGTCCCAGACGAGAAAGCTCTTTACCTCTCGGACGTCATTGCGACTAGCTGGAACTGCGTTGTCGACACCACCGTGTACGATGGCGACATCGTCGCAGTGTGGGGAGCTGGTCCTATCGGGCAGATGGCAGCAGAGTTCGCATTCATGAGAGGTGCGCGGAGAGTGATACTCATCGACAGCAACTGGAGACTGGACTTCGTGAAAGAAAGAAATCCAAAGGTTGAGACCGTCGACTACTCACAGCTCAAAGAAACCAAAGGCGGAGTCGTGGCTAAGCTCAAGGAGATGTGTGACGGCCGTGGCCCAGACGCTGCTCTCGAGTGTGTGGCAGGCGAGTACCCGAAGGGTTGGATGCATGCAGCTGAACTCGCCCTGGGACTCGAGACTGATACCAGCGAGATTCTGAATGAGATGATCGAGAGTGTTAGGAACTTCGGTCGCGTGGGAATCACTGGTGTGTACGTCGGATACACCAACCACTTCAACATTGGCAGCCTGATGGAGCGAGGCATCCGCTTCATCGGCAACGGTCAAGCGCCAGTGCACCGCTATTGGGAGGATCTCTTGAAGAAGATCCAAGCTGGCGAGATCGACCCTTTGAAGATGGTCACACATCGTGTGCGTGTTGAGGACTTGGACAAGGTTTACTACAAGTTCGAAAAGAAGGAGGATCGCATGCAGAAGGTCTATGTCGAGACCAGATTCTCTGCACCAGCGTGTGCTGGCTCACCAGCCTTGACTAGATATACTGATCGACCGCTGAGGACTTGAGCTGTAGAATTAGAGTAGAATTTGACGCGACCAATGAGTTGAAAGACTGTACAGAGCACTCAAGCTGATTCATGTGTAGAGTGGGAGGTCGCCGAGATGGAGTTTATGCCCTTTTGATCAAAGCCGCCGGACGAATTCGTGCCGAGCCCTTGCGAAGTGGAAACTTGCTCATTCAGGCTCTCGGTTTTGCCCCAGCGGAACTGGACAAGACAAAGAACTCCGTTATAGGCGCCGAAGGCAAGTATTCACCTTGATTTCATACTCTCGCTCTCGGGCAGTCGTCGCAGATCGTATCACGCACACAGGTCAAAACCCGCGCATTCCAGTTACTGCTTCTGCCCAATAGCCAGCCGCACAGAGGGAATTGGGGTGCGCATGACGGGCCATTTTGACACCAGTCTCATCGCTTGACAGCCTTCGTTTCGAATCGCCAGAATGGAACAGCGAACAAGGCTCTGGAGGCGACATGGCGGCCATGCTGAAACGACAGAAACGGATATGTCGATGGACATGAATGGGAGCTCATCAATAGAGCCACTCTCGGCAGATGGCGTGGACTTCTCGAATCGAACGCAGGCGAGCGCTTTCCTGGAAGACCTTCTCGACGACACATATCTCAAGGTCGATGGCGCGAACTTCGCAAAGTATTTCTGGTATGGAGTTGTGGTCTTCATTGGCGTGGCAATGCTGTTCAAGCTCATGCGCTGGCTCACACTGCAAAATCGACTGCGAGAAGCGGCCAGGCGGAAAGTCGATCCATCGAAGCCGAAACATGTCCCATCAACATGGCTTGCGACACTCACTGCTATGGGACGAGAGATGTCCTATTTCCAATTCACAACTGTCCCGAAAGCGAGCTTCAAGATTCCTCCAGTGGGCACGGTACTTTTAGTCTTCGCGTACCTCTCATTCGTGCTGGCGCTTGAATTTTTGGACAACGATGTCGAGGGGGCTCAGTACTGGCAAGCCTTGGGCGTGCGGGCAGGCTGGCTTGCGGTAGCTCAGACTCCTCTCCTGATCCTGTTGATCAACAAGAACAGCGTGATTGGCACCTTGACTGGAACTTCATGGGAGCGGCTGAATGTCCTACATCGATGGTCTGCTAGAATCATGCTCCTTCTCGCGATTTTCCACTTTGGCTTCCAAAGCACAGGTTGGCAAGAATTTGGGGTCATGCAGTTGGAATGGCAGACTGATGACTGTCCGACTACTGGCATCGCAGCTTTGGCTCTGCTTCTATGGATGAACTTCAGCACCATCGCTCCGTTGCGAGAGCTCTCTTACGAGTTCTTCGTGGCTCAACACATCATTACATTCTTCGGCTTCATTGTGGCGATCATGCTTCATCTACCGAGCACCGCCCTATCAAGTCGGGCGTACGTCTACATTCCAATCAGTCTTTACTTGGCCGACCGCATCATCCGATTCCTGATGGTCGCCTGGAACAACGTCCGAGTCAGTCGAGCTTCGATGGTCCAGCTGGAAGGCGGCGCTACCAAGCTGCGTATTTCCAATCGAGCAATCAAGGGCTGGCGTCCGGGCTCACATGTTCTGCTGTCCATCCCGAAGTTTGGCTTCATGCAAAGCCACCCTGCGACTATCTTGTCTACTCCCGAATCGCATGACGGCGATCTCGTCTTTCTGCTCAAGGGCCATGCTGGCTTCACGAAGAAGATCTATCACGGCGCCAACACATCGTCCGAAGCACTCATCTCGGAAAAGAAAGACGACAGCGATGTGGAACGAAATGCGCAAATCGCCAACTCCACCCACATTGCTATCATTGATGGCCCTTATGGCGGCTCGCAATCTGATCTCGCAGCTTTCGACTCTGTCCTGCTCCTATCAGGCTCCACGGGCATAACATTCAACCTTTCGATCTTGCAGCATCTCGCGCAAAGAGCGAGTAAGCAGGGCAAGCGACTACCAATTCGACGCGTGCATCTAGTATGGTGCGTGAAAAGCAGTTCCTCCGCTCGCTGGGTAAACCAAGAGATCACCTCCGCGTACGAAGCGCTCCAATCCCACGGCATCGATGTACAAATCAGCATCCACGTCACATGCGCCGACCAATTCACCGACCAAAGCAACACCATCATATCCAAAGACTGCGGCTGCGAATGCGACAAATCCAAAGGCCCCTGCTGCTGCGTAGTCGTAGATGAAGAAGCGCAAGGCGAAGCAGGAATCGTCAAAGAAGACGCCATCACACCCGTGAAATCGACCCCGCAAACCACCGAAACCAAACTCGCTTCGCCATCCTTGGAACAACTACTGCCAGAGCAGTCTCCCCTTGGGATCCGACTGCCATTCCTCCGCTGCGCGACATTCTATTCCGGTCGACCGGACATCGACCGATTGGTCACAATTCTGCTCGATGGCGCATACGGAGAGTCCGCGATCTCAGTATGCGGGCCCTTAGGCCTGACATCGACGGTCCGGAATACATTAGTACGGCAAAGCGACTCGAGAGCCATACACAAGGGGACTGGAGCGCAAGGGTGTTATTTGCATGTCGAGAGTTTCTCCTAGTCAGCCAGATCTCTTTGCCAAAACAAACATACACTTCTCTCGAGATCTGATGAAAGAAATAGAAAACTTTTCGAATTTCCGCCCATCCATTCCAAATATGTCCCTGTTCTGTGCACCCGTGAACTGCGCTCGTGATAATGCCGGGCCTCATGCTGTACTTCTTGGACCTGCCATCTGTTTTCGTGACTTCATTTCCCTTCATCCACATGTCGAAACCACGCTCCCAAAGCGTGTGCTGTCCTTCGCAAACCCAATGCGACCTGATATCCAACCCCAGCGAAATGACAGCGAGATCCAAAACCATGCGCCAAACCCTCCATCCAAAGTGTAACTTTCAACCGAGCCAAACCATCTCAAACACGAACAAGCGAACGCCAAATGCGGGTATCCTGAAAACACAACGAAGGAGAAAAAAGGACTGCCAAAGATATTCCTTACTGCCATGCCTGGGCGCGGAATTTAGCAGAGCGACGGACCATGCGCTTACTGCTGCCTCCGCATTGCGAGCCGATGGAGTCAGTGGGGTAGTAGACTCTCGGTTGACCAGCGCTCATCGGGACAGCGAGGGTTCCATCATCCGAGACGGTAAGGTCAGAACAAGTCAGCAGCTCAGTGACTTGCGTGCCAGCATCGTAGCCCGAGGCGAGGTTCAGAGTGTAATTTGAGCCTGTGGAGCTGAGTTGCGAGAGGATGGTCACCATTTTGCCCTTGCGCATTGCAATTGTGTCGCCGTCGGTGTAGAAGTGGTAGTTCTGGTAGGTCAGATAGCTGGAGTCATCGGCTGCGGCGTTCTTGCGTGCTGCATTGAGCGCTTTCGTGGCCTGATACAGCTCCCCATCGGTGGGATATCCAGAAAGCCAGATCGCCTCGCGGTTGAAGGGAGTGCTTTGCCCGCCGTAAGCCTGGTAGTGGAGCTCCTGTCCCTGGTAGATGACAGGGATGCCATCGACTAACATGGTGCCAACAAGCACGTTCTTGGCAAGAGCCATATCAGGATTAAGCGCTCCAATTCTTGGCTGATCGTGGTTTTCGCTGAAGCTTCCGAGGAGTGACGTGTCCTTGTATGCACCAGCTTTGACCTTGTCAATCATTTCAGCCAGCGAAGAAATGTCGCCGCCTTGTACGAAAGCCCCACGCAGAGGAAAGTAGCTATGAGTTTCTGTCAGCAAAAGACATTTTGAGCAGAGCCAGGAGCGACTTACTAGGCGTAGTTGAAAACGCCATCCATATATCCCTGGTAGCTCGCAACGAAGTCCGGGTCGTTCATATAGACCTCACCGAGTGCGTAGACTCCAGCAGCGGCGAGGAAAGATGACCAAAAGCCGGTGTTAACCTCCATGACCGAGTCAATACGGAGACCATCGATGGAGTAGTCAGAGACGAGCCTGCTAATCCACGAGTTCCAGATGTTTTGTACGTCAGAATCCTCGGTCCTCAGGTCTGGCAGCGGCACGTTGGTTGAGCCCATCCAGCATTGCTCGGTGTTCGTCTGGTCATCGGGTTAGCAACAGAATGGTGGCGGTAGCCTCAATTGCGATGATGAATATGAACTTACCATGTTGTCTTGGCTGTAGTTGTTGACGCAGTACGGGTGGAAGTGGTCCTCGCTGTCGAATTGTGGGAATTGGCTGTAGTCAACAGTGTCTGGAGCGCCAATCCAAGCAAGGTGGTTCACAACGATATCGACCATCAGGAACTGTCACTCTAGTGTCAGTCATGCAATCTCATTGAACATTTATGCCTTCACGGCGACCATTCACATACCATATTTCGTGAATGCAGTTCTGCTGAGAGAGCCCGCAAGTCATCGGCCGTTCCAAAGTGCTCATTTACCTGATCGATGTCGTCTTGCCAGTACCCATGGTAGGCCGAGCCATCGATGCTTTGGCCTTCCACTTGATGAGTGACTGGTGAGATCCAGACAGCATCGAAGCCAAGGTCCTGGATGTAATCGAGTCGATTTATCAAGCCTGCCCAAGTGCCGCCGCAGTAATCGGCGACACCAGTGTCGCACGATGCAGTCGTCGAGCCGTCAGTGCGAGCGAATCGATCAGTGAAAACCTGATAGATCGAGCGACCCCGCCATGCGTCGCCATTTGCAGAGAAGCCGACTTGACAGAGTGCCAAGACCAGCAGGGCGACAATGCCGAAGACATTCATGTTGTCGAGATATGTGAATAACTAAATGTTGTAAAGTGTCGAGCCTGTTTCGAGTGCCTGTTTATGTCTGTGCTGTGTTCCAGTGTAGGGGATCTGCGTGTGTGGTTTGACAATGTGCAAGTGTCGACGTATAATGTGGCAGAAGCTCTGGAGTATAGGGTAAGTGGAGTAGGTCAGAGGTCATGCGGGCGCTAGCGGCTTTTCGGCTGAAGAGCCGCAAAGAATATGACAATAAGACTTGCTCATCGTGGTGAATAACGCGAATGGCACAGGTTTTATGCTTCGGCACCATGCGCTGCGGCCGTCGGTCGGCGTCGTTCACCACGATCATCTTGCTCAGCTGGGCTCACATGCGTGGGCGCATGGCATCGTCACAAGGCGTGAATGGAAATTCGTCAGCCGGCGCCAATGCCCGGAACGGCAATATGTACTGGTTGTGAAGGAGCGGCCATGATCGCACGAAGCACGGCACGCAGGGACTGGGATGGTCGTGGGCGGACAGCAGACAACGAGGCGCTGGTGCCAATAGAAGCACGAATACACGCTAGAAGGACATCCAAGCGGAGGTGTAGCTTCTTTTCCTGTAGCCTCGGGCTCGACTGGGATCAGCTGTCGGCTGGGCACCTGCAAGCAAGATGTAGGATGTAGATCAGTGAGCCTGGAGACCGCGCGCCTCTGTCGAAGTAGGATGCGTAGTGCCGCAGCAGCCTGCTCATGATCGAAGCTCCGCCGGAGATGGGGAACATGGCCGCATCGCATGCGCCGAACCGATGGCTGACGGCTGACGTCCAAAGACGGCAGGAGGGCTTGGATGCGCAGAACCAAGGCTCTTGCGGCCGACGAATGGCGGACCGAAAGGATTTGTAGATCGGTCGAGCTGTTACAGTAGCTTCTGCCACATGCTTTGTCCATCCTTCGTGATGAGCGCTCTCGCGTGAGAACAGCTATTCCGCTGACGCTGGCCGAACATTCGGGCCGCAGCGGAGTGCCAACGAGGCAGCGGAAAGGCTTCACAAGCGGCTGCGCGCGCCAGTTGGAGCTCTCGGTTGAGCATGTCCACGGGCATTTGGGGTCCGTCCATTGGTGGTATGGCAATTGTTTGGCCAGCTGACATCAAAGCGTGAAGTTGTGCGTGTGGAGCCGCGCTTCTTTCAGCCGAGTTTCAGCAACCAGGGTGTTTCACGTAGGTTGCTTTTAGGCGCTTGCCCAGGCATCTCGAGCCGTAGGGCAAAGACATCCATCGTACATGAGACAACCATTCTATTGTCCACGCGATGTTTGCCGTCAGCTCCAGGAACAACTCCTGCGTACTTTGGTACTCTCTCAGGCACCACAGGCACTGAGTTCAGGCACGAGCCCGACCTGCGACGGACCGCGATGCTTGACCACGGATGGCTTCGAAGAGAGTTCTCACCCATCTGACCGCACCGCACTCCCCAGCTCCTCCCACCTCGACGTGTCTCTGTCGTCAGCGACGCACAGCCTGCATGAAGAGAGCTCATCAGATGTCAGCTTGACGACGGCTCGAGTCAGCCGTGCGAGCTTGTGGAAGCCTCACCGGCTCCGATTCTCCTCAAATGACAGCTCATTACCCTCCAGACCCTCCTCTGGATCGTCGCTGCATCTGCTCGCATGACCCGTCCTGCCAGCATCAGCTCGGCATACACTGCCTTGCAGAAGAGACGTCCACTCGCCACACTCCAGGAAAAAAAGTCACCAGTCGCGCGCACGTCGTGCAGCCGATCACCGGCGCCAAACGAGGCGGGGCCATCAAAAGCCAAGCATATCACTGGAAGTTGGAAGCACGCTTCAACACGCGCGAAATCGTGGGGAAAGCCAGTCATGCCACGTTCCCTGCGCGATAGGAATTTCATGCCACCCCAATAATCGGGTAACCTTCGCATCACACCCGTCGTCACTCGCAGCATCTGCCCACGTACACACAGTAACCACTCGCATCTTGGCGTTTGTCAAGTAAATTAAAAACGAAGGCCACCCGGCTGCCACCACACCTCCCAAACTCATACAGCGCGCTCACACGAAGCGGTCAGCAGCACACTCCGGCACTCGTCGTCGAAAAACGGAGTTCCTCGCCGTCCACGGCTCCAAACCCCATCGAAAATTGTCGTCGACAGGTAAAGTACACAAGTAAGTCATTTTTTCCGGCCATGTCCATGCCGTCAGCACCTTGAATCGAATGTCCGCCAACGAGAGTCGCCGGGTACCTCATAGTCTGGCTGCGACGGCGGCAGAGGCACATGTCTCAACGTATTACCTCCGAAAGGAAGATCGGCCAACGAGGGCTCACGCGTGCCTTTTGTACTCCCCCTCCTTTCCACACCGGTTGTGACTCGCAGCAGCAGCGGCGGCGGCGGGGACGACGGGAGGAATCAAGCGCAACCAGCATGCAAGACGGGATCCTGAAGGATACGTCTGCTGCGGTACCAAGCACGCTTCGTCACGTAGAACTCAAGCGACCACGATGACGCCCGTTCGCAAGCTGTTCAGCCTATAATGCAAATATTTCCCTCACATCTACATGCAACCTATCCATTCGTCTCCTACCAAAATATGCATGCAATCCTTCAGACCCTTGCAGGTCTCATATGACAGTAGAAACAATATCCAATTTCCCAGTGCGAGCGACTTCGTTTGCTGCCCCCTCCCCTCACTCGTGCAACATAATGATGTAGGTATGCCTAAACGCCCCGGTGCGCCTACATCCCGGAGTATGCGCATGCGGCTGTCGTACTGCTCGTGCGCGCAGGGAAACGAAAAAGAAATAATAAGCGTGCTGGTATGTCGAGCAGTGCAAGGCTGCGCGATTTCTCCGTTTGCGTCGCACACCAGATGTTGTGGCGAAAGGAAAAAGTAGTGTATGGTTGTGGTGAGGTTTCAGCGCAGCGTATGCTCGGCTCATTTTGGCAGGTGCAATTGTACGATGGCAAACACGCGGCCATCGGCACTGCAGCGAAGCGGCGACGTGAGCATGGTCCATGGATGCGACTAACAGCCTTCCTGGATGGACCGTGCCGGGGAATACGCCAACCAGTTCAGACCGCATGGTAATCGTGAGGTGCCAGGCGAACATGTGCTCAGGGCTGTGTAATGAGCCTCGGGTTCTCCACTTTTGCCAGCTCTTGGTGCGGCTAGAGCGCATGTGCCACATACAGCTGGAAGCTCGAACGCAAAGATCCGGAGATGTGGGGAGGCGGGATGTCGATGCAAAGATCTCTGCGAAATCTCTCCGTGTTTTCTTGTCGCCATCATCGTGGTGTTTGAAGCTCCTGTCGTCCTTTGCTTGCAACGAGGAACTACAAGAAGGCAACATTGCCACGTGAGTGTCGAGCAAGCACTGGGATAGACATGGCTGCGGCGTTTATCGGTGCAACTGTGCTATTGCACAATCAATGGGCTGCGTAGCCCGGCGCCACTCTTCTATAAGAGTCGCTTCGGTCGCTGCCGGATGTTTCAGGTCTGCTGCGCGATGAGCTGCCTGGCGCTTGTCGGATGGGGAGATTTACCTGTGGTTGCACGTAGTTGGCGCTTGTGGTGCGCACAGGAAATGGACGACCCGTCCCATTGGAAGCGGAGATTGGAATATCGCCTGTTGTGGGGGTTTGTTCATTTACGCTTGAATGAGAACTTTGGCTCGGTGTATCTTCACCTCGCAGCAATGCTCGCGTGGAAGGAGACAGTTGCGGCGCAAGGTGACTTCGCCGGTTGTGTCGCTCCATCATGCTGACCGCCCAGGCTTCCAAATCCACGGGTGTACGCTTGGCCGCTTGTAGGAACGGGTCAGTGTCGTACAGCTCCTGTGGTGTTGGCCTTTCCTCCGGCACTTTCATCAAGCACTTGGCGATGACGTCTTCGAGGATCTGAGGAAATGCCTCACTCTTGGGCAGCTTCGGTGCAGGCTCGAGGACAATTTGTTGCAGCAAATCCAAGATGCCTTGAGGCCCGCTTGCTTCCTCCTCTCCATCGTCTGCCGAAGAGGTGAATGGGAACTTCCCTATCGCAAGCTCCATGAGTGTCAAGCCAACACTCCACACATCGCTCTTGACTGAGTACGGGCTGCCCTGGATGCGTTCTGGCGCCATGTATGTTCCAGTTCCGACGAACGTGTCTGCTACGCTGTTCTCCAGCTCGGAGGACACTCCAAAATCGCACAATTTGATCTGGCCTCTGCTGTTCACTAGCACGTTCGACGGTTTTATGTCTCTATGCATGATTCTGTGGGCGAGGTACAAATACTTGAGGCCGCCGAGGATGGCTTCCGCAATCTTGCCCAAGACATCGACACGGACAGGCCCAAAGTTTTTCGATATGCTGTCGAGCGAGCTGGCAGCAGAAGTCAGTAACAAGACATGGCCAAGCGCGCCGAGTGTGCACTCACCCGACATCCATATACTCCATGCACATGGTGACGTCGTTCGACTCATTCATGAAAGCGCCGTAAAAGGACACAATGTATGGCGAGTTGCATTCGTGCATGATCTGCAGCTCCCTCACAATCCGCTTCCTGATCTCTTTCTTGGCCTCAACATGAATGATCTTCCTTGCCATAACAATATTCCAGCCTTTGTGCCGCACTTTACTGACGGTGCCACCGTTACCCGATCCTAGCTCTTTCAGCACCTCGAGATCTTCGCTCCGCCAGTCGGGTCTGAATTCGACACCGATCTCTAGTGTATCTGCTCTCTTGCCATCGTTGCCCAGTGCTCCGGGGAGTTGTGAATCCTCGTCAGACGGCACTGCCGGTTTGGGCGGAGCGCTCAACGCAAGGCCTTTCACATTCTTCCTCTTCATCGTCCGTGCTGTTCCGATGGTGTTGCTCATGTTGGCGGTGGTTGTCCGCCTTGGCCGGCGACTGGCAGAGTTGGTGCGGGCACGGCTCGATGCTGGCTGGAAGGCAATTGTACCGAAGCGAAAGGGACACGTCCGCGCAGACAGGTATTGTAGCAGAGGCGTGTCTCAGCGGGCAGGATGATGTGCGTCAAGTCCGTGCCCAACCAGATAGTTGCGTGGAGCTTGCGGCGGCAGTGAAGCAGCAGTGAGCCAATTGACAGCCAGAAGCCAACCTGCAAGTGCGCGTGGAGGGAGCCGAAGCGGCAAGCGGCGAGTGGGAGGGCGAGGAGAACACTTCCAATAGGCAGTCGGGCGAAGGATATAGATTGTGTGCTCTGAATCTGTCGACTGCAGGAGGCGTCTTTCACGCAGGGACCCAGTGCAACAGGAGTTGTAGGAGTTGCGATGCTGGCTGCAGGTGCCACGAAACCGGGCGATTGTGGGGTCCCGTGCATCCAATACAAGTGTCAGAGTATTGGCCGCACGATACGTGCACGATACGTTTGTACACACACCGAGAGCAAGATGCGAGCCGTCGGGCACAACTCCGGATCGAAAGCGTGCGAATATTGGTGGTAAAGCTACACACGATGAAATGCCGTAGTCATTCACTGGAGAGACAATATCGGAGACTTTGAGCCTCTTTCGAATCGGGCGCTGCAGGGGCAGCGTGGACAAAGGGAGTGTGGCAGCCGCACGTGCAAGGCTCCCGCTCGGCTAGATGCTTTCATGATCGGAAGGTGACAGGTAGCATGTGTGTACTGTCTCCCTGGTCGTGCATACACATTGCTTTGTAGTCTGAACAGTGGTTGGTGGATGCTGTCGACAGAACGGTGACATGTGTGAAATCCTCAGGCACTTCGGAGTAATGTGCTGCCGGCCACCGATTTCCAAATGCGGATAGTGAAGTGAACTTGTCGCGTAACGCAAGAAGCACACGCTCTCCATCGCCATCTTCGCAACCTTCGCCTCTTCCACCACCTCAGCAACCCCCTCGCGCGCGTCATCATGGCCGACTTCTTCGATACCACCGCTGCAGTCGGCTCGGACGACGAGGAAGAGGAGTTCGATGAGGAGACTGGCGAGGTGGTTTCCTCAAAAAAACAGAAGCCAACTAATGGGGTGGATATGGACGACTCGAGCGAAGAAGAGGAAGACGACGATGACGAGGAGGCGCAGCGCATCCGCGAAGGCTTCATCGTGGATGAGGATGAGGACGAGAATGAAGAGGCGAAGAGAGAGCGGAGACGAGAGCGCAAGAAGCGGCGCCGTGAAGAGCGCGAGCACGAGGAAGAGCTTGACGAGGAAGATCTGGATCTGATTGGCGAGACTCTACCAGACGAGCGTCGGCGACCGGAACAGCCGAGCAAATTCAAGCGACTGAAGCGCGGCCATAGAGACAATCGAGATGTCAGCGAGTCGCGAGGCGTGGAAGACATATTCTCAGACGAGGAAGATGGCGACGGCGATATGGGTCCTCCTCGCCGTGCCTTCGGCGCCTACGATGACGAGATGGATGGCTTCATCGAACAAGACGAGTTCCCTGACGAAGATGCCGGGCAAATGGACGAGGACTTGGGCGTCCGCGCTCCACGTAGAGCTGGCGTGCCCGACTTCAACAATCTCAAAGACTCTGGCCTGGGCGAAGCTGAGCTAGAGGACATGATGAATGCGTTTGGCAATGGAGAAGAGTTCATCTGGGCGCTCGAAGCTGAAAAGGACAGAAATGAAGAGTCCATGGACCCGGACAAGCCGCTCGAGCTCAAGGACGTCTTTGAGCCGAGTCAGCTAGAGGAGCGTATGCTTACGGATAAGGACAACGAGATTCGTCTCAATGACGTGCCAGAGCGCTTCCAACTGGCCCGTGCGCCATACAAGGACCTCAACGACCTATCTGACGAGCAAATCGCAGTTCGGAATGCTGAAGAAGCCAGCTGGATCTCAAGCATTCTGTTTCCCAGGAAGCGCATGGAGCCAAACTTGCGTGCGCCATTCGAGGCTGCGGTGAAGCAAGTATTGCAGTTCATGAACGTGGACGACCTTGAGCCCGCCTTCATCTTCCAAAATCGCAAAGATTATCTGATTCATTCTGAGCAAGTTCCCAATAACGATCCGAACGGACCGCCCTTCACGATCAAAGCGGAGAAGCTTCTCAATCAGACTGACCTTTGGGATGTGTTCGAACAAGACCTCAAGTATCGAGCATTTGCAGAGAGGAGAGATGCCATTCAGAGGAATGTTGAGCTGCTCAAGGAGATTGAGCCTGACTTCAACGACGACATTTTCGATGACCTTCTCCCTCTGGCTGCACAGCTCGACGATCTGCAAGATTTGCAAGATTACCTCAACTTTCAGTACTCACTTCAGCTAAAGGATCTCAGCATTGCCGATGCCGAGGCGAACGGCACACAGAAGCGTGCACGCGGCACCCGCAGTCTTTGGGACAAAGTACGCTCAGGCCCAGCATATCACTTTGTTCGAGCTTTCGGCATCACCGCGGATGGCGTAGCACAGAACGCTGAGAACCAAGCCGTCGGCCGACGTCGATATACAGAAGACCCAGACCGCTCACCTGAGGACATTGCGGACTCACTGATCCGAGACCCAGACTACAAAACTGGCGAGGATGTTCTCACAGCAGCCAAGGCTATGTTTGTCGAGGAGATCGTTATGAGCCCGCGGATGCGGAGACATGTGCGCAAGATCTACTACGAGCATCTGGTCTTCGACTGTCATCGCACGGAGAAGGGCTTGAAGCAGATCAACGCAGACCATCCTTGGTACGAGTTCAAGTACTTGCGCAACCAAGAAGTCCGCTACTTTCTCGTGGAGAGGCCAGAACTATTCTTGCGTATGCTGAAAGCCGAGGCAGAAGGCTTAGTCGAAGTACGAGTCAAGTTGCGCGGCGAAAAGCGTATCAAACAGGACTTGCAAAAGGCCATTGAATCCGACAACTTCTCAGCAGTCGCGGATGCCTGGAATACCTTGCGTCGTGAGGTCCTTGACACGGCGGTATCGAAAATGCACCGCATCATTGCGAAAGGTGTGAAAGACAACCTCAAGAACGAATGTGAGAACAAAATCGGCGGGTATTGCCGAGATGCTTTCACACAGAAGCTTGATCAAGCGCCGTACAAGCCGAAAGGCATGGAACTTGGCACGTACGCCAGAATTCTGGCTTTGTCACACGGCGAGGGAAACCGCGGCGATGCCATCTGCTGGGCATTCGTTGATGAGACCGGTGCCGTCAAGGAGAATGGCAAGTGGTCCGATCTTCGACCTGGCAAGGAGGAGAAATACATTCCCGACGGCAAGGACATTGAGAGCCTGAAAGACGTGGTGCAGCGCAGGAACCCCGACGTGATTGCAGTGTCCGGCTTTACAGTCGAGACCTACAAGCTCTATCAAGACCTGAAGGATATTGTGAGGAAGCACGAACTCCACGGCCCTACCTATGAAGATCCAGACGAGGATCGCGAAGTCACAGACCCGCTTGACGTCGTCATTCCTCAAGATGAAGTTGCCCGTCTTTACCGCAACTCGGATCGGTCTGCTGTGGAACATCCTGGAATGCCGTCATTGACACGTTACTGCGTGGCTCTGGCGTTGTACATGCAGAATCCGCTCAAACAGTACGCGGCACTCAAGAAGGATATCACCTCCATCACGTTCGACCCGAACCAGAATCTACTACCCGAAGACAAGCTACGGCGATATCTCGACACCGCAATGGTGGACATCGTCAATCTTGTTGGTGTCGACGTGAATGAGGCAGTGCACGATCCATACACGGCTAACCTACTTCCATACGTTTGTGGTCTGGGTCCCAGAAAGGCCGACAATCTGATCAAGGCTGTTGGACACAACGGTGGCGACGTCGTAAATCGTTCTGATCTGGTCGGCGATATCGACAGACATCTTCGACCGGCCGTGGGACCCAAGGTGTTCACTAACTGCGCCAGCTTTCTCTACCTTATGTGGAACGACGACCCCGAGGCTGATTACCTTGACAACACCAGAATACACCCTGAAGACTACGACCTCGCTCGAAAGATCGCCGCCGATGCTCTGGAGCTGGACGAAGAAGATATCAAAGCGGAAACGGATGACAATGGCTTGGGTGCCGTTGTGCGCAGATTGGTGAAGGAGGACCAGCAAGACAAGGTGAACGATCTCGAATTGGAGCAATACGCCAAGCAGCTCGAGGATCACTTCCAGCAGAAGAAGCGTGCTACCTTGGAGACCATTCGCGCTGAACTCCAAAATCCCTATGAGGAACTCCGGCGAAACTGGAACTCATTGACCACTGATGAGCTGTTCACGCAACTCACTGGCTACACACGCGAGTCGCTCATGGACGGCATGATCGTTCCTGTCGCAGTCAAGCGTACCTTCCCGGATCACATCGAGGTCAGGCTTGATTGTGGGATCGATGGCGGCATCTCAGAAACCGAATACCCAGAGGAGATGGTGCGGCAACAAATGGAACCTCGTCGGATGTGGGCTACACATCAAGTGATACAAGCCAAGCTGAGCTTCATTGATCGCAAGAAGTTTACTGCGCAATTGACGTTGCGCGAGTCGGAATTGCGCAAGCCGTTTCGGCGAAACTTTGATCATGGCCTTGATGAATGGGATGACATGCAAGAAGAGCAAGACCAAACGGCGATGAAGAAAGCCATCGAGAGCAAGACCGGGCGGCAGGTGAGAGTGATCAAGCACCCGCTGTTCCGGCCCTTCAATTCTGCACAAGCCATCGAAGCTCTGCAGACGCAAAATCGTGGCGACTGCATCATTCGCCCATCTTCCAAGGGACCGGACCATTTGGCTGTCACCTGGAAAGTGGCCGAGGGCGTGTACCAGCACATCGACGTGTTGGAACTGGACAAGGAGAACGAGTTCAGTGTTGGCCGAGTGCTCAAAGTGGGCAAGGCCAGCTATTCAGATCTCGATGAGTTGATCGTTCTGCACGTGCAGGCCATGGCGAAGAAGGTCGACGAGATGACCAACGACGAGCGCTTCCAGAACGGCACGAGGGAGCAAACGGGTGAGCTTGATCATAGTCACGACTTATTTCGAGTGCAGATGCTAACATGATTATACAGAACAATGGTTGACCACATACACCGAAGCAAACCCAAAGCGATCGATGTATGCCTTCTGCCTCAACCGTCAATACCCAGGCTATTTCTATCTTTGCTTCAAAGCCGGCTTCACCGCGCCATTGGCTCACTGGGCCGTCAAAGTCATCCCGCAAGGTTTCGAATTGAGAGGAAATAAGTACCCGGACGTCAGAGCACTCAAGAATGGTTTCAAGTTGATCATGTCGAACATGGCGACACAGAATGGTGGTAGGCGGTAGGACAGCCTGGGACCAGACAGGCGATCGAATGGAGTGGCTAAAAACTCCACGTTGCTTACTTAGCGTTTTCTTCGGGGCTATCTGAGCAGAAAGCTGGAATGCATCGGCATAGCGGATATGACGCGGCGCCAGAAAGGCTCGAGGCACGGAGAACTTGGGAAGTTATTTGTAAACTATTGAAAGTACAGTAGCAAGAGAGCTGTCTTTCTCCACGAAAAGTGAAAACACTTTGGCTCGGATATTCATTCCTCTGCCTTACTCATTCATATCACTGCTGTGTTTCGGTAAATGGAGATCACTAAACACGCTGATGAAGCCAGGCCTTCATCACCCACCCTGTCAACAGAACTGGTCAGAACGAACTACTCGTAGACAACCTTGTCTCACAGAAGCCTGACAGTTCGGCCTCGGACGTTGTTGACTGTTCCTTTCCCGCGCCAGACGATTCCCTTCGCTCCTCTATCGCCGGCTCCACATGGCTAAGCACATATGCACATGCAGCAACATGGAACAGCATATTCTGTTTTGAGCAAGGTCGCTATCGGGCGCTTACGACAACGATACAGGACAGGCATCGCTGGTGCAGTCAGAAGTCCAATCGCTTGTTGATGCGAAGCTTGGTAATTAGCTGTTGGATTTGTTATCCGAAGCTTATTGGAAAGAAGAGTTTCTTCTCTAGGTGGGAAGGATCGGGTTGTTTGACTGGGAGGGAGAATGATGAGAGTACATGTGACGAGATGGCATGCTGGGGGAGATGTGAGTTTCGATGTGCATGTTTCGTGAACCTGTCAGACTGTGGCGTTGCGTTGGGCTTGATTCTCGCAAACTGGAGTCGGCTGGGTGGCGAGGGTTCTAGATTTTCTCGTTTATCATTACGCATGTTGAGCCGAGGCTGTGATACATATGGCAGAAGACCTGGTCCAATTTAGGAAGAGGTTGGGTTATCTACGCACTCGTCCGCTCGTTCGTTCGTGTTCGGCCATTTCTCGCATTCATTGTCATCGACGTCATTCATCCTTCCTCTTCTTCTCCCGGACCTCAATCCGTTTTTTCCTTCGACGTCAATTGATAGGAGGCAGGAAGAAAAAATCTTTCATTTTTATCTCCGATATCCCCTTTGACGATTGCCCGGATCGTCATCATCTGTCTTATGTATCTGTCCCCTAGGGTCCGGTCCGAACGGATCGCGAACCAAAGAGAAATCGGGAACTCGCGGCAGGCTCTTAAACTCCAATGTTTCTAGCCGTTGTGGCGTCACAAACATACATTGCACACGGTTCGTTTTCGGAAGTACGAATGCAGCTGGGCTGCATCGTGCTTAGCTCATGCCTCTGCATGCTGGCGCCGGAAGTACATAAGACGGAGACGGAGATTTCTGGTTCTTCCAATCAAGGATTGCTTCAGAGCTTGTGCGTGGCTTGACTCCGCCGGATTCAGCCGTATTCGCTGTAGGCCCGGCCGGGGGCGCTGCGAGCTAGGGGGGAGTAAGTACAATGCTTAGTTCGATTCAACGTCATGGTGGAGAGGGCGGGAGAGATGTGTAAGCTGGACGCGACAGGGAACGACAACGGACGTAAGAGGTGGATGGAAGCGGGAAGAAGTAGTAGAAGAAGAAGAAGAAGAGGGTCTGTTGCTGGTTGATATATAGTAAATACTAACCACTATTACTGTTCTATCCTATCCTATCCTACCCTCTCGACTTTTACTCAACTCTCCACACCAACATCAACACCCAAAATCGAACCTTCAGCAAAACAAGTCCACTCCCACACCAAAAATGGTCTCCTTCACCGTCTACCGCGGCACCAAAGATGGCAAAGTCACCAAAGCCACGACGGAAAAGGGCCAACTGGAGCGCGACCAAGTCCTCCTCCGCGTCACAGCCTCCGGGCTCTGCGGCACAGACCTGCACTACCGCACTGCGGAAATGGCGTTGGGACACGAAGGAGTAGGCGTCGTCGAAGAGCTGGGCCCACAAGTGACACATTTGAAGAAGGGGGATCGTGTGGGATGGGGGTAAGTTGGACGCAAAAGCAACGAAGGGTGGTGCGGCAATGTTGACGTTTCGAATAGATACCTACACAACTCGTGTGGGCACTGCCAGGAGTGTTTGAGAGGGAACGAGACGTATTGTCCTGAGCGCGCGTTGTACGCGATGGCAGATACGGATCAGGGATCCTTCGCCAGCCATGCGGTGTGGCGAGAAGCGTTTTTGTTCAAGATTCCTGATTCGCTGAGTGATGAGGCGGCTGCTCCTCTGATGGTATGTCATGAGACATGAGACCAGTGAATGAATTGATGCTAATGATGTTCCAGTGTGGCGGTGCGACTGTATTCAACGCTCTGCACGCATACGACGCACAGCCGACAGAGACGGTCGCCGTCATGGGTGTTGGCGGTCTGGGCCACCTCGCGATCCAGTTCGCCGCCAAGATGGGATGCAACGTGATTGTACTCTCCAGCTCCGACAGGAAGAAGGACGAGGCACTCAAACTCGGTGCTTCAGAATTCGTCGCCACGAAGGATGTTGACCAGATCAAGACCTCAAGACCCATCAACCGTTTGCTCGTTACGACATCCGCACAGCCCGAGTGGCAGAAGATCATTCCAGCACTCGCGCCAGGTGCTACGATCCACCCTCTCTCCGTCGACGAGGGCGACTTCAAGATTCCATACATGCCCCTCCTCGCGAACGGTCTCAACGTCCAGGGATCGGTTGTGGCGTCGCGATACATCCAAAACCGCATGCTGGAGTTTGCGGCTCTCCACAAGATTGAGCCAATCATAGAGAAGTTCCCCATGAATGAGAAGTCGATCAACGATGCCATGGACAAACTGAACGAGGGCAATGTCCGCTACCGCGGCGTTTTTGTTCCAGAGAACTAGATGATGAATGGTTGCAATCAGGAGTGCTGAAGCAAGTGCTGCTGGGTCTCCGGTTGTATGATGGTAGATGATGATGACGAGCGTTGATGAGCATGTAGCGAGCATAATGCGATTGATGACACGAACAGAGTCGATATTCTTGCGTCTGTGCAGGTTGTGATTGTGGACTTGATCATGCCTGGTGCTTGGTTCCCGGCGTAAAGTCCTGCCATCGTGGTCGATGGAGACCCTTGGCAGTCATGTCCGACTCGGTGAATCGCTCATTCTCAGAGCAATGATAGCTTGTGGGAGGCAGAGCTTCCGCCTGATCGCCTCACTCGAGCAGCGAGGCCGGATATTCAAATGTCTTGTGCATATGTCCTCTGAAGGTTTCGCTGTCCGGCGTTTGAAAGCCCGAGGGGTTGTCCATTTTCGGAGGATTGGTCTCAATTTCTATCGTGACCTATAAGATTATCAGCCAGTGTTGAAGACATGGATTTGAGTTACCACGCTGTGCTTCTTGTACCTCTTCGTCCAGCGATGAGAAGTCCAGTCCAATGCAGGGCGTGGAAGGCATTTCTTGGGGTGGTTGGTCATCACTCACCGGTCCATCGTTGACAAGACCAACATCCATCATGGCTTGGAAGACTCCATCCTTGACACGGTCTTGGCGGTACAAGTTACGTATCTGTCCAAAGAAGAGGTCGTACAATTCCTTTCCCTTCGCAGCGTCGGCGGATGCGTGAAAGCTTGGTTTATTTCCTTTTTTGGTGGAAGCTAAGAGAGTAAATTGGGACACTACATGTGAAGTTAGGGAGAGTAATGTGTGACTCGCAGCAAATTTCATGCTCACCGCAGAGGACCTCCCCATCGATCTCCTGCACATTCTTCTTCCATTTGCCACCTTGGTCGTCGTCCCACAGTTTGACTTTGAGCACCTTGGATGCCATGGATTCGGCCTCCTTGGCAGTGTCTTCCTTTGCGATGGCGGCCAAGATCAATAAACCTTTCCCAATGCTGGAAATGAGCTGGCCGTCGACGGTCACCGAGGCAGACTTGACGCGCTGAATGACGGCTTTCATTGCTAGTCAGCGACATGTTTGATCAACAGACTGATCGCCCAGGAGGCATTGATTGGGCAGCTCTCACTTTTCATGCTGGCAGCCGATCTTGGTGCGGGATGCGTCCAATGAGCAGGCGGGCTGCGTGATACACGAAACGCAGATTTGCGAACAGCTTTCCCGGTCCGCAAATCGGTGAAGCTGGTCGTAATGGCCGATGCGCTGCTGTTTGCGCCAGACGAGAGCAGAACAGCCAGGATCTGGCGGCAGTGGGCTGCAGAGTCGCGTGATGTGGTGCTACAGTACAGGCGAGGTGCAGCAGAAGCAGGGTGGCGGCTGAGTGAGTAGGTAGAATAGTTCTAGTCTTACTAGTGCGCAGATGCGAGAGTGAGGCGCGGAGCTTGGACAAAGTTGCGACGCTCTCGGCCACGGGATCGAGGGCGGGTGTTTGGAGGCAGTGAACACGTTGCCCGACAGCAAGACAAGACGCGCAGGTGAAGGGTGAATGAGGAGGTGAATGAGAATGTGACGTGTAACAATCATCCCCGTGCCGTGTTGCACGGTGTATAGTAGTAGTAGTTAGTACACGTCGAGAGTAGGCTTCTTGGCACCGCCGTCGATCAGCGCCAGACTTCCCATGCGACGCTGGCTGGCTTCGGACAAGGAGGCCCTCCAACTCTGTCTCTGTCTTTCCCTCTCTCTGCCACCGCCCGACGTCGTTGTTCGCTGCCGCCTTCCCACTCCATCACGGCCCTCGAATGCATCCGACGCGACGCCTCC